>JAABKJ010003394.1:0-26046 GCA_011634705.1 Andricus grossulariae | reverse complement strand
ACTCTTGTCCTTTTCTTGACATGTCCATGTCTCGCTGCCGTATAGTACAGCCGGCACAAATAAAGTATTATATAAGGAAATTATAATAATTATAAATCATCTGGTTGAAGATCCGAATGGTTTGTGTCAATTGTATTTCGCGCATCCTCTCTCAGATCACAAAACGTAGTATCTGCTGTCATGCTCTTAACACCACAATATTTAAAATAAGGAACTAGAAAACTTCCTAGTTTTCTATCTATATTCCATGTTCCATGATCTTTATTCCTTTTCTTTGTGCTCAAAGAAAGCCACGTTGTTTTTTGACTGAAAATTTGTTTAATTGAAAAAAAAAAACAAGCATCAAAACTCCGAGCCAGAAAAACACGAAAGTGTCATGAAAGAGCTAAAACGATTGGGGCAAAACCCAGAGAAGCAGGAAAAAGAATTTAATCGATATTGCAGGAAACGTAAGTGTAACCTCACTTTTCCAACAGTGCACAATTTTTCCACGCCTTAAACCCAGCGTCGTTACGATAAATTTCGTTAATCAGCAACAAGAAAATATAGGAAAAAACATAAAAATTTCTTATATTGGGAACTAGTTGATATGCAAACAACGTTTACGTAGTCCCTTGTGTCATTCACGAAATGACGGGACGCCGCGCTTTGCTCACTTAGATACGCAATTGAAAAGTGAACTTGGGAAAAAATTTCCATCGATATCGATCAAGTTCATCAAAAAGTGGAAGAAGTGATTATGATCATCGCAGTCGAACTCCTCATAGTGATCGCCGAAGCCGAGACAAGTCTCGCAGTCAAACTCCTTACCACTATCGTTGAAGTCGAGACAAATATCAAAGCTGGACTCCTCATCGGGATAGACAAAATTGAGGCATGTCTAAAAATTGGACTGCTCTGTATTATCGTCAAAGTCATGAAAAGTTTCGCCATTTCACACCTCACACTGCTCCACAGCCGAATGTGGGAAATCTTGAACCTGAAAATACCGTTGATAACGGCTCACAAAGGAACCCCATTACCCAAGGATCATCTCAGTTGCATTCAGGGCAAGAAGTCACTCAATTAAAGATTAGCTCATCAGATGCAGTCCAGATCGGTGGTCAACGGAGTGCCTCATCAAGCGTAAAAAGTGAGACAGAAATTCCTAAGGACCCGGTTTTGAATCCTGAGGTCCTAAACGCATGAAAATGCATGGGTATAGACAAACAATGAGCCACATCAACCCATAACGACTTTGTCGTACGCTGGGAAGACATTCTCATAAATGGTCTTCCGGTTAACGAGCGCAAGGAGTTACTCAAAAAATATCTTACACCTCTAAACTGTGTCTCAGTCGAGCCTCCAAAACTTAATGCAGAGTTTAAGGCCACGATACTGGAACCAATTGGCAACAGGGACAAGCGCATTTCGGAAAAGCAACAGAACGTGACAGTAGACAGTTGATCTTCAGCGCGATGAAACTGATGAGACGTCTGATTGTTTCAGCTGAAACTCTGAAAGCCGCAAAATCCTTGGAACGCTTTTCTAAAGAGTTGAAACCAGTCGCAGTAACGAATCCTTCATCCGCATCAACGTCGAAGTTGCCAAAAAACGTAGACGGTTACATCATTCCTTTTGTTTGTCGCCCAATTCAATATTCGACATCAGGGTAATCACGCTGGTCAAAAAGTGAAAAATCACAACTAACTGACGATATTGAAGAACTTGTAGACAAAGGCAGAATCCAAAAATGCGAAGAATGTGAGCGTCAATTTCTCTCTAGCATATTCCTCACACCCAAGCAATATGGATCTAGTAGATTCATCTCAAATCTCAAAAAATGAAACGAATTTATTGATACTGAACATTTGAAAATAGAGGACGTGAGATTAGCTCGTGATCTGATACAGAAAAATTGATACATGATGATACTCGACCTTCAAGAAAGATATTATCACATTTCAATAGCAGAATTTAGTAAAAAATACTTCAGATTTAGGTTTGAAAGTATGTTATTCGAATTTAACTGTTTTCTCTTTGGGTTAAACCCGGCTTCGTATGTCTTCGCCAACATAATGAAACCTGTTATAACTCGGTTATGAGAACAAGGTTACTCTTCTGTTATCTACATAGATCGCTTCCTCTTACTTGGGTACACTAGGGAAGAATGCCTCGAGAATTTACAGGAAACAATGCACTTACTGGAATCTCTTGGATTTATCTTAAATAAGGAAAAAAGTAGTTTGGTTCCAGCACAAAAATATAAATTTTTGCGATTCGTTTTAAAGTCAATTGATATGATAATCGAGTTTCCCGACGATAAACGGTCTAAAACTCTTAATCTCCTCCACAATTTAAAGTTAACACCAGGTGCAAGATCCGAGACTTTGCGTCCCTGGTAATGTCGCCCAATGTAACGGAAAATCTTGCTTGGTGGATCTGTAATATCAAATCGGTGTATAATCCTGACAAAATTATAAATTTGTTTCAGAAATTTTTTCTGACGTGTCATTGTCAGGCTGAGGAGCCTGCTATGGAAATGACAAACCCCATGGATTCTGGAGTTCACAAGAACGACAATATCCCATCAATCAATTAGAATTTTGATAGCGTTTTTCGGGCTTAAGTGTTTCGCAAGTGACCGGAGATACTGCGACGTACTTTTACGAATAGATAACACTAAAGCAGGTGCTTCTATCAATCACATGGGCAAATCCGACTCGAGAATCTCAGTAATACTACAAAAGAGATTTGGAAATGGTGCGAACAGCGGAATATTATTATTTTCGCATCTTACATTAAGTCATCTGGAAATACAGTCGCAGATCATGAATCAATAAGACTGGAAGTAGAGACTGAGTATAATCTATCTCGTAAGGCCTTCAGCAAATTATGTCGAACCAACTACGAGTATCGGAAATATATCTTCTGGAAGAAAAACCCAGGATCGTTCGCGATAGACGCATTTACCCTAGACTGGGGTAAATATTTTTTCTACGCGTTCCCTCCCTTTGCGTTAATATCAAAAGTACTAAAGAAAATCGAGAACGATCGCGAAAGTGAATAATTCTAGTTCCGCACTGGCCATCTCAAGCGTGGTTCCCTCGATGTAGAGCAATGTTTGAGTCATCTGCCATTTTGTTCAAACCGAGTACAAGCCTTCTTTCTTCTACTAACAGGGAACCTTATCTGCTCTTGTCCCAACTTTCTCTGGTGGGAGGAATATTATCGAGCAAGCATTCTATCTAAAGGGAATGAAACCAAATAATATCAATATCAGTATCGCATCACTGGCTGATTCCACCTTAAGACAATATGAGTCTGCACTAAGAAAATTGTGGCATTTTTATTATCTCACCGACTCTCAACCTCTTGCAGCCAGCATTCCGGATGTTTTGAGATTTCTTACCAATGAAGTTGAGAAGGGAGCTTCCTACGGCTCAATTAACTCTGTCAGGCCAGCAGTAGTCCTAATTTTAAGGCTTGATCTAGAAGAGAACAAAGATGTGAAGAGATTCTGTAAACAGGGTCGCTAAATCTCAGACATTTCGCCGCAAATACGACACAAACTGGAACCCTAAAACGGTTCTGGAATTACTCTCGCAATGGAGCCTAAATAAAGAGATTTCTTTGCAGAAAGTATCAAGTACACAGAATACGAACACTGACAGCAATCGATAAAGGAAACATCGCAAAATCAGAGAATAGAATTAAAATAAAGATACTAGCACAATTGAAAACCTCCGGTCCAGGAAAGATACAACCAAACGTGGTTCTCCGTTTTATTAAGAAGATCCATCGATCAACCTAGCATCAGCTCTGGGGGCATACCTTAATTGAACGCGCAGTATACGAGAAACTACACGGAGCCTTTTCATCTCGTGGAAGAAACCCCATAAGGCAATCACAACACAATCATTGAGCCGCTGGATCAAATATGTTCTCGAAGAAAGCGCCATAGATACATAAAAGTTTACGGCCTGCAGCACACGCCATGCCTCAACATCCGCCGCCAAAAGAAGTCGGGTCAACCTTGACCTAATTAGGAAGACAGCGGAATGGACGGCATCTTCGCAAACCTTCGCCAGGTTCTATGACCGTATGCTACAGGAATATCGTTCCGTTTTTGCAGAAGCAATTTTAAATTTAAAAAATTAGTAAATATGTGACTTCTGATTTATTTTATTTATTATATACGTCTGTAATAACAAGTGTTACATTATATCACTCGAAAAAATAGCTGCCATCACTATTCTTTAAACATCTACGTTTGTTGATCTAAAAGAGGAGGCGCGAAATATAATTAAACAATTAAACGAACTTAACTAAGTGAAGTACTATCGCAATTGTATGAAGCGCCTCCTCCGAAGATCAGTCCCACCCTATCAGATTCCCAAAGTTAACAGTGGTTAACCCTTATAGAGATCATTCAGCAGCACTTGAAAAATATAAATATCATGAACCAGGGCCGCGGAACATGGAATATAGATAGGGAACTAGGAAATTTTCTAGTTCCTTACTTTAAATATTGTGCCGTTAAGAGCATGAGAGCAGGTACTACGTTTGGTGATCTTCGGAGGAGGCGCTTCATACAATTACGATAGAACTTTACTTGGGTAAGTTCGTTTAATCGATCAAGTAAAAGGCGACAAATTCATCCTTGATCGTGTTTTTTGTGATGCAAAAGACGTACTGGAGTCCAAGGGCTTTACCGTACTGATTCCAACATTAAAGGGTAAGCTCGTACTTGGCCGAAATGAAAAATGAGAATGGCTTTATCAATTTGCAATTTATGAAAGAGCAGGTAAATATTCTAAATGTCCAGGTATAGTCAATACACATTAGTCGGAAATTATATAGATATTGCATTGATTACAGATCAAACAGTGTGAGTATTGCAGGAATTAAAAAATATGCCAATGGTCGAAGAATAGTTGTCTGCTGTTCCCATGTAGCAGCCATTATTTATTACTTAATACACGCGAGGTACTTGTCGAAAATCGTAAGGCCTGCTAAAATTCTCAGTCAATTGTTTATACAAAACAGTATTGTTCAAATCATACTTTATTTATTCATAAGCTAAAACTAAATTTGGCCATAATTTATTATTCTATTTTTTTAACCATGAATTAAGCCTTTGATCTTATCCCAAAAAATACTTTTTGTTATCTTGGATATGAGTATATTACCGAAAAAATAGCGGTGAAGAACTTACCCCTAAAATAAGAACCAAAAACCAGAGGAGGCGCTTCACCCATGCTTACCCGGATACAGCCTTTATCGAACAACATTTTTGTAGTTTTTGGGTCATATATTTCATATTTCATGTTTAGGAGGCCCTTAGATTAATTCATGAAACCTGGAGATTCTTCTACTTGATAGCTGTCTTCGATGGAATTTACCCATCTGTGTTAAAACGTAAAATTTCTATAAGGATAAGTTTAAGTCACTAATTTTTGTTCACTAATATACAAATTATTTTCAAGCAAAACTAGAGTACCTTAAAAATCTACTAAGAGAAGTTAAGTTTACTGAGATAAGTTCCCTGCAAAAAACGACTAATTCTAATGCCATACTTCGCATATAACGTCTAAATTTTCAATACGGCTGAATGCGACAAAAATTTCAATTAAATGAATCATGTCCAATGAGAGATTCCGCAATGGTGTGAAGTGAAACCGTTTCAATGCGAGAGTTCGTATTCATTTGAATACTATTGAGTTCGAATGAATGAGAGTAAGTTTAGAGACAATTGAAAATTTTTGAATGTGCCAGTTCGCATTAATTCAAATGCTATTGAGTGCGAATGACTGAGAGAAAAATTTAGAGCGAAGTGCAAACTTTTGAATGCAAGGATTCACATTCGTTAACATTTTACCACTTCGTAAGGCTATTTGAATACTTTTGAATGTGGAACGGCGGATATAAATATAATTGAACTTTTGGTAAACAATATAATTAAATAAATGATTAGTGAAATTAATAATTTCAAAAAATACCTTTAAAATCTCGCAGTACAAACTTGTGTATACTGTTAAAGAATTCATCATTTTAACATTATAATTAAGCTGTACTTGAAGACAAGTGCGCATGCTAAAGAGAGTTCTAAAAAAAAAGAGATAGAAAGAGTTGACAGTTAGTGTGTGATGAAACAATGTTAGAAAGTAAAAAATCTTGAGGTTTGAAGGGAGTGAGTTGCGGAAAGTTAATTACTATTTAGTTATTTAAAAGAGTCAATGTAATTTTGTCTTAATTTTGAATAAAATATTTAAATTCTAACAATTTAGAAGTGAGATATCACTTGACATTTTGTTGTCCACGGGCTATCAAATCTGTTATAACTGGAAATGTCAATGGATGAAATAAAAAAATGTGAAGAAGAATTGACAAGATCTAGTGTGAGTACGACGACCATGGTAGAAAAAGAGGAACTGGATTTGGCAAGACTCGAAGTGGAGAGGCAGAAGTATCGTCGTCAGCAGGAAAAGTTGGCCTACGAACAAGAAATGGTACAAATTCGCATGAGAGCGGAACGACAAAAACAATAATTGGAACGCGAGGAGTTAGAAAATTAGATCAAAAGAGAAAGAATGGGACAAGTCAGGCAACATATGCAAATTCAGCAAGAAATAATATTAAATACAAGAATAGACGCACAGGAGACACGTCGGGGTCTAGAAAATTAAAACCCCTTGAACCAAATTCAGGACCATTTGGCGCAAGCGCTCAATTGATTGAGTTTGGTATCACAAAGATCTTTGTCTGAATCTAAAACAGAGATTATGCCATCAGCTATGGCCGCTTTGAGAACCGTAATAAGAGATTTTAAAGAACATAAGGGGCCTGAGCGAGCAGGAGCTTGGATTACAGAGCTCGTAAACATAAAAATATTAAATAGTTGGTCAGACACGGTGGCTTTCAGAATGGCAAAGCCGCACCTGAAAGATGGGACTTTGAAATGATTTTTAACCAAGATGTCCACAATTGTCAATTTCGTCTCATTTACACAAGCGTTCCGGTCAACCTTTACTTTTCGAGGCAGTAAAAATGAAAAGCTTAAGGGCGCAGTCCCATGGAGGTAGAATAGTGGAACAGTTTTGACCAATGAGTTGACTGGTAGAGCTTGTGAAGACACCTCATTGGTCAAAACTGTTCCACTATTCTACTAATCTATCTCCATGGGACTGCGCCCTAAGATGATAATGGCGCGAACTCATGGTTACAAGAAGAGTGTCCGAGATTATTTCCTGGATAAGATCTGGCTGTGTTAAGGATTGGGATTTCTGTTGATAGAAATAAAAAATGGAGAATGTAAAGCGCACAATTTTAACCAGCAAGGACGAGCAAATAAGCTTGAAATGAAAATTCAAGTGAACGAAAATTCGCCACCAGTGCAAGCGAAACCGTATAGATTAAAGGCAAATGATAGGACAGCTTTAGATAATATTGTTAATGAATAAAAGAAAAAGAGGACTGTTACTGAAACTAACTCGGAATATGCAAGTCCGGCGTCATTAGAAAGTACCATTAACTGATGATTCGAAAGATTACCACGCTTTTAAAACGGTGACGCAAACTGAAAAATTTGAACGAGCAATGTTTGGGTTGGCCGGTGCCCCGAAATATTTTTTTAAGCTTATGGATCGAGTGTTAAGCATTCCAAAAAGAAAAGGGATTGCTTTCACTTTTTTTGACACATGCATTGTTTATATATCATGGGATCCGTTAATGGAACATTTTAAATTTCTTGTATCTTTGTTAAAGGACGCTTCCTCAACTTTGAACCTCAAAAAGTGTTGATATGGGATAAGAAAAGTAGAATGTTTGGGTTATGTAATAGGTGAAGGAGCAATTCAGCCGGGACAAAGAAAGATTAAAGCTATCGAAGAGTTTCTGCGTCCTTAATCAAATCATGATTTGAGGTGAATTATGAGTCTTGCTAGTTTCTTTAGACGCTTCATACCGAAGTTCGCGAATATATCGTTATCAATAACAATTTTGTTAAAAGTGACCGTTGACTTCAAGTGGATTAAAGAGTTCGAAGAAGCCTTCTTAACTATGAAAGATAAACTCGTAGAAAAACCAGTTTTTAGTGTATAGAACCCAAAAGCTTTCAAAACAGAGCTTCATACAGACGCGTCAAATCAGGGTATAGGGGCAATTTTATTACAAGCAGAGGACAAAAGTAGCCCGTTTCATATGGTTTATGCGGTTAGTAGAAGAACTAGTGAAATCGTAGAAAAATATCATTCCAGGAAACTCGAATTAATGATTATTACATGGGCCTTAGAAAGATTTAGGCCTCTCTTGATAGGAATCTCTTTTACAATTGTAACAGACTGTTGTAACAGATTTGTAAATAGTGAGGATAAGATTATATGAAATTTGTAGATGGTCTTTTAATAAACGGAGGTCATGTAAATCCTTAGGGAACATTGTATTCATGAAAAGGAATTCTGTTGCTACTGGTAGCCCCACCTACCTTTGAAAATCATTTAGTGGTCCATTAGCTTTGAGACCACTGCTAATGTAAGACACTTGAAGATTTGGAGGGGAAACCAAGTTAGCGATAGCGAGAGTGACAGCGAGGATGAATTTGAGAATAAGAGTAAGAATTTCATTAGTACAGAAGACAAGAATTTAGACGTAACAACCAAATGCGAAAACAATTGTAAAAACATAGATGGAGGAGAGACGAATTCTAAATTAGGTTGTCCAGCGCAAAAGCAATCAGATCCGGCTGAGAATTCAGTTCAAGGTAAACGAAAACGACGTAAACCTAGTTATTTAAATAATTATGTAGAATAATAATTGAAGACATTTTTAAAGTATTAAAATTATTTGAGGAAAGTAATTTTTGTTAATAAATATGTCATACAGTTTGGAGGGCCAAACTTAGGTAGGATAGTCGATTGTTAAAGAATACATTGTTTTATCATTATAATTAAGTTGTATTGTTGTACTTTTAGTAAAAAACGTACAAAAAATGTAGGAATAAATAATTTGTAGTTGAGGACAAGTGCACATGCAAAAGAGAGTCCTGAAACACAAGAGAGAGAGAGTTGACAGGCAGTATGTGATAAAGAATGTTAGAAGGTAGAGAAGGTTGAGGTCTGGAGGCAGTGAGCTGTGGAAAGTTAATTGCTATTTAGTTATTTAAAAGAGTCAATGTAGTGTTGTCTTAATAAGGCATACATTGAATCGAATGTTTATAATTATTATCTAAATATGTGTTTTCGACAATGTTCGAAACCACTTGTGATTTTGAGTTTTATTGCCTGACATGTAACGCATCTTGACGATTTTTTACTTCCCTGCTTGTTTTTTTAAAATTATTAAAGTGAAATATATGTTTTTCATGGTGTTAATATAAACCACTGTATTTAAAATAATTTCTTGTATTGGACAAGCAAGCCATAATTTCCTTAGACCTCGAACTGTCTAGGAAGAAACTATTTAGTTCTGAGGAAATTATACCTTGCTTCTCCAGCAAAAATCAAAGCCATTTCATAATTTTAATTTTTAATTTAAACTTCATACCAAAAACTGCAAATAAAACTAAATTACCATAATTTTCGTCAGACATCCTAGTTTATGTGCGGACGGGGAGCCACCATGAAGTCCCCCTGACGATCAAGCTAAAAAGCCTATTGTGCCATTGTTGGCCACACTAGAATACATGTATATTCATTTGTATATTCATGTGCTTTCAAAAAATTAAAAGCATAGGTGAAAGGTTAATGTTATAGGTTACTCTACACTCTTTTAATCAATTTTTCCCCCCTTCTGCACAATTAAACAATAATTTGAAATTTACACTAACTGTTAAACTATTCTAGCCATTTTATTAAACAACTAACGTCCTACCGAAAACATAGTTAAATAACGTTCATTTAGTATAATTTTGAGTATCGATCACTTAACACTAGGTTTTGATTATTTTTAAAATATTAATTTAGTTTAAAATCAAGGAAGCATTTTAAGGAAGCAAGCACAGAGATTTTGTGCAAAATACATTTCTTTGAAAATTTAAAACTAACTTTTTTTAAGATAAATTTTTAATAATTTTGGCCAAAAAAATTACGACAAAATACGACCGAACAAAAATGTTGTATTGTTTCAAATAAATTTTACTTTACATGCTAGAATTCCCTAGTTTTAATCCAAAAAACATTTTTAGACACTGCATTTTTTGCTTCAAATAAATTTTCTTTCACACTTTAAACATGAATAAATTAAAACTTCACGCCAAGCGTCAACCTGATAAATTCCTTGGCTGGTTGTCTTTGCCGGAGCTTTTGGACAATGCCTCTGAGTATGCCCAGTCTGTTGACAGATGCGACATATTAATTTCTTTAATGGGTCCAGGCAATTTCGGGAAAGATGTCCATATTTTTACAATTATAACATTTAGGTTCGCCAGCTGTTCCGGATAATTCATGTCGGTTTTCTCTATTTTTCTGTATCGTACGACTGTGTACTGCGTGAGTGTTATTTTCTCGGACGGATTGAGGTGGTCAGAATCAGTGTCGAACGTTACGAAGTTCGAATCGGTACCTCTTACTCGTCTTCTTCATTTTAATTTTGTAAACTTTACGTAGCTTTTGCTAGAAGGCAGAACCTTTGATTTTTCAAAATAAATTATATATTTCTATAGCTCAACAAATAATAATTATGACTCTGTGCATTTTTTTACCATCAAACTTTAAATCCTGCATGTGCATCGTTTTTTCTTCAAGTGCTTTTCTCATCACCAGCGTCATTGCAAACTGATGGACATCGAACAGAGTTTTACAGAGATGTTGATTTTCGCTCCACATGCGAGGTCTCCCCTTTTTCTTTTTGTTTCGTCTGCTCTATTCTTCCGATGTTTGCTGTTTTAATTGTTTTGGCCTTTGCTGTGTCACTGGAATTTCCAATTCTTTCTCTTCTTTGTAGACTCAATGGTTCCTGTTTTTGAATACCGTGGATTAATTCCTCCAAATCATAATGATTTGCGTTGCAAAAATCTATGATAAGTCTCTTGACCGAGTGCAATCAGCAATTGTTCCTTCGTGCCTTTAACACCTAGTCTTATTTCATGACATAAACGTTCCATTTTAATACAATAGGCAATTATTGATTCATTTTTCTTTTCCACTTTTTTTTCTTCCTTCGACCGCATTCTAAACCAGTGCAGAGCTGCTTCTCGAAGATCAGCAAGAACTATCTCCAACATGAAATTTCCCGGCCTTGAGGAATTTCTCCAGGGTTGGCGCACCTTCGCTCCGAATGTCTTTATCATAATTTTGTTCGCGATCGCGGTATCTCGATAACCGTACCTATTGTCTCCCGAATAATTTGATTCTCGCTCCATTTCGTACCGATCAAAATTTCCGTAATTTGTTGGCGACCGAAATTTGTTTGATTACCGAACTGTCGCTGACTTTCGAAATGATTTTCAAGTTACAATGCGTCGTAACTATTCGTTCTCCGAATACCAGCTCTAACGGTCAGTAAACGTCTTTTTTCAAGAAATCCATTCGCTATTTGCGATCGAGCACCGGCATTTGTATAAAATTCGTCCACATTTCCAGTTTGAATAACTCCCGTATCTACGCGAATATATAGTCGATAAATTCCGAGCTGATTTGGGACGGATGTTATATTTAGATTTACGCGCGGCATTGTATTTTAATTTCGACTAAAGCTTGCTCGTAATAAGTTAGATTCACTTTGTGACATTTCGCTATGCATATCCGACTGTATTCGGTTCATTCTAGCACCAGCAGGCGCTTCAGCTACCAATAACTATCGAATTATCTGGAATCTGTCACGATTTTATAGCGAATCATTCGATCGTCACCGCGCCAATCTTTTGCACGACTGTTTCTGTTGCTGCGATAACAACTATCCGCACTATTCATCGAACTGCCCTCCGAACTGTCACCAGTTTCACTCAGGCGTAGCCGTTGTCGAACAAATACAAACGTGTTCTCGTCCCCAAGCCGAATGCGTCCAAACTCACACGAGCACCTCCGAGCAAGAAAATGGAAAAGATGGACTCCTAATTTGATCGATTTTAGGCTTGACCAACGTAGAAAATTCACTGCACGCACGTTTGTTCTCATTTGTTGAAAAACACAACACACCAAACCAAAATCCGTTCTTCACTCCTGAGACTTAGTCCATCCCACTTCTGAAATATTATAACTGTCATATTTGCACGCTCAGAAACATAATCGCTCAGTTACGTACTCCCTCCGTGCCTTCTACTTCTAGTTCACGTACTTGATATTTATTTTACAACCATTCCTTTAAATTTAACTTTCATTTTTCGATTACAAATTATAGAAATAGAACACAATCACATAATTTATCAGCGGCAGAAAGAGAAGTTTTGGAGTAAATGGACTGCTCTACGAGGACGCCATCGAGAATAAGGACCCTATCGCTATGTGAGGAGACGTATAGGGCAGAGGTTTGCCTGAAATTTGTAAAGTCATAAAAATGGAGAAACTCCTGAGGGTGGCATACAAGTCAAAAAAGGAAATATGTGAGATCAACAGTCATCTTGCGTATGTAGTCGAGCCAATACGATTGATGAATCTCGAAAGCTTGGTGAAGCAAATCGGAGAAACCTCTAAAGATGCGACAATAAAAGACCCAGATAGATATGTGGAACGCATATGCGACTCACAGTGCACGCACGAATGGGAATTAATCCGCACGCGTGCGTTCACCGCGGATGACAGATGCGTCCACATATGAGATGAATATAGCTCGCACGGATAATGGTCGCACGCGTACGTTTGAAATTCGATCATCGTGCGACTGTACTCTGAATCCTAAAATACTATTTATGTAATAAAATATCTATGTCAAATAAATAAAGTGTTATTTTGCATGAACCAATTTATTAATCAAATAAATTCACATTATTCCAATGATGTCTTCTCACATAAAAATACTGGTATAAGCCTCAAACCGTTTTTCGTTCAATAATCAGTCAAGCGAAGACACATTTTTAATTCGAACTTATTTAGTTTTAAATTTCAATCGTTCACAAATGCAAAATCGCAGAAGGGAGGATATGTGAAAATATAAACAAAAATTGAATAATTTTACATTGAACTCTGAACATATAATAATTTGGAAATAAATGAAAGAATTGGAATTTTTTTAATTTCCACACAATCGAGTTTAAAAAAAAATGAAAGTACGAACATCTTCGGAAAAGTTTTCCCAGCGATAGGGTATAAAGTTAATGAATTAATTGTAATTACAGTCAAACTCAGATTTAACGTCAGTTTTGGGGGTGTCCTTGGACCTAACCTACCCAAACTAAGCCGGATTTAGCGGAACTCCGAACGAAAACAGTTCATGTTTTGTCACGCCTTCGTGAACCCCGCACACCCTGCGCAGCTCCTGACAAGCCTACCTGCGGCGAGGCGTCAATTCGAGAAAGCGGTAAACACACCCCGCGCAGCTCCTGACAAGCCAACCCGCGGCGGAATGTCAATTCTCGCAATCGGTAAATCCGAGAACGTTGAATCCGAGTTCAACTGTAATATAAATTGGTTTGCGCAAGTTTCACATTTTTGGCGCACTCAATAACCAGTATATTTTAGCGCAGGTGATTATCTAACCATTTTAAATTACAATAAGGAGAAATTTCGATTTTTGCGAAAAGATGCAAAAAGAGACAGGTTATATATGCGCATGTCTATATTATGCATTACTTAACACAATTGAATTTCATGCTGCTATAATTTTTTCTATAAAACAGCTATCAACTTGGAAAAAACAATAATCCGCTGCGAAAACACCTAACGACACAATGAAAGTACGTAAAAAGATACTAATTTCAAATGAATTGGTAAAATAAACATGCTTTGATCGTAGCCAGGTGGAGACACTCATACGACGTCGGCGGCCGGTAACTCGGAATCGGAACTGCGGGAATGCGCCGTTCTATTTGAAACACGTATCGCGCGCGGAATTTCAAATTCAGCTTTTTTCTTTTTTCATTTGACGATTGTTAAAAATATTTTTATTGTAATCAGAATTTTAAATCCTAAATAAAGATGCAAAATTAAAGCTCAAATATACTTAACTTATAAATTAATTTTTAAGTAAGTAAAGTACAAAATAAAATTTGTAATGCTTCAACTCTATTAAAAATCAATTATGTCCATTAAAAATTCCAATAAGAATCTTGTTGGTTTAATAAATAAATTTTTAATATATTAATTTTTTTAAATTTGGTTCTATATTAATTTGGATAAAAATTTGAAAAGTATATTCATTTTTATATCAATACTTTGTTTTTACATATCTTACATTTATATATAATATTTTACCTTATGTACATGAGCGACATCGTTAACTAGCATTGTTTATTTATTAATTGTTTACTAGATAATTTACTTATAACTTTATGCATTTTGTTTATGAAAACGCAAAAATGACACTCGCACTTACGATGGCGAAATGAGATTCATTGCGCGTGCACCTGCTTCTCCGTAACTTTAATGCGACAAGTGAAGGGGATATGCGTGCAACGTGCGTCGCACGATTGCTATCTGGGGAGACACACAACGAAAATGCGAGTCTCCGCCATCAGGCGCAAAACCTGAAGGTGAAGTACGAGATCCCCTTGGCAAAACAGAGTCCTGAAAGTCTAGCGACGGAGCGAACACCAATCTCAAAAAGAGGATCTGAGGTGAATGCAGCACCCAAGAAGTCCAGAAGCCAGGTTGAGGGTGGATGGAGAGAGGACTCCAGGAGGAAAAAGAAAAAACCACTAAAAATCAGCGGAGAGAAACAGGAGGAAAAAGGGTCGTAAAAGGATTCAGTGCTAGCAAAAGACCGTGGTCGACCAAAGCAAGAATAGGAGAAAAGGAAAGATTCCAGGAAAGAAATCACCATCAAGCTAGCTCCTGGGAGAAAGAACGCGGGCGTCCTGAAGGAAGTCCAGGCGAGGGTCAAGCCAAATGGTCATAATGGCTCTGTCGAGCCATCAGACAGACAAAAACTGACGACGTGCTCATTGAGCTCAAACCCACAACGGAGGACAGGTGCGATTCGGAACTACTATTGCAGGAGCTCTTGGAGACGACGGCACCACAGAGTATGCATACGCGCCATAAAGCCTCGATGAACAGGGATAATGCTGGCATCGCAGCAGCTTAGCAAGCCATCCTTGAGTTTAGTCATCCACTCAATGTGAGCATTTCACCGGTTCAACGTCGTGTTTCCATCTAAATTGTTTTCAGCACCCCGAAATCTACAGTGATCGGCACTGTTCCCCGACCCATTGTTGGGTGCTCTGCGCGTTCCATCGTTTGGATCCGCATCTACAACTTTTTGGTGGTTTGGAATTTCCTTTTTTCCATCCTTCTAGGGCCACGCATGCAACGATTAGGCTGCATACTCTGAGTGGTCGCCCGGTATCTCAGAGTCACAGCTTAAAATACCCCACCCAGGTGTCCTTTAACTTTCGGCTCGGTTGTTACGCCTCCACTTGAGGGTTATTCCTTCGGGACCATCCCTGGACAATCGTCCGGGACTGCTTATTAACTATTGTAACCCTATTCAGCGGAAACCCTTGGTACAGGGACCCTCTATCCGCAACCTGAGGACGCGTCCGGGGATGGACCCGTAGGAATAACCCCCAAGCGAAGGCGTAACAACCGTGCCGAAAGCTGAATGGAACCTGGGTGGAGTGTGTTGAACTGTGACTCTGGGATATCGGGCGACCTCTTAGAGTATGCAGCCTAATCCTGGCATGCGGGTCTCTACAAGGATGGACGAGCCCCTTCCCTTACTGCTCGTGGTAACAAAATTGACACCGCAAAACCACCATAAAGTTGTATATGCAGATCAAAACGATTGCATGTGCAGAGCACCCAACAATAAGTCGGCAAACAGTACCGATCACTTTAGAGTTCGGGGTGCTGAAAACAATTTAGATGGGAACACCACGATGAACCAGCGAAACGCTCACATTGAGTGGAAGAATCAACTCAAGGATGAATTTCTGGGTTGCTACGATACCAGCATTAGCCCTGTTTACGGAGGCTTTATCGCACGTCTGCACACTTTGTGGTACTAGAAACACCCAGAGCTTAAGGTTAACTCGTTACAAAATCCAGCTGCCGACTTCTCGAAAACTGGATATGTACGCAGCGCGCTTTCACAACCACTGTATGAACAAGCCGCAAACGAAGAGGCGAAAGTGACATTAAGACCAACCGTGGAAAGCAGGCAACTCCTGAGTGATGATCACGATTTCAGGACAAGAAGGAACATTAACAACCAGTTTCCTCCTAAGCCCAAATATTGGGCGGAAATGAATGCCTTCGTTCGTGAGAATATCTTGGAGGAGTTTGACCTCTGGACCATCAATTGTTCAGTTTATTAAGCGGCAAGAGCTTTGGCTGATTCAAATCGAAGGCTAAAAGCGACGATGGATCAAAAGACCAAAAGACGTTTGCATCCACTGAAAGAGAAGATTGGATGGGCAAGACAGAATGCGTCCCGTATTCAGTGTGTGATTGACTACATAACATCTGGTAGTCCATGCATATTGTTGACGAAATACGGGTGTTATCTGACGCAAGAAGGAAAATATAGAAGAGGGAGGGATGAGTCAGGGAAAATCAACAGTTTCTCGCTGACCCATCGTGCCTTTTCAATGATCTGCCTGTTTCTGTCAAAAAGACAGCGTCACCTTTCAGAGGGGTGCCTTTTAGAGCGACACCGCTAGTCCTCTGTTCATTTTCACCACACTTCTGCCACTATCTCTCGCAGTACGCAATTCTCCAGGGTACCACTGTTTCGACACTAATCCTCATGTATTTTATATGGATGACCTGAAAATCTATTCTTGTAGTTCAAAGCAACTTCAGAGTGCTTTGAATATCGTCAAGGGGTATACAGGAGAGATTGGTAGAGAGTTTGGATCAGACAAGTGTGCTAAGATGATTTGAAGCGAGGACGGATGACTGGCGTTCCTGTGGACCCTGAGCTTGTGAAAATAAGAATTATTAGACATCTTAAAACTGGAGAGACCTATACTTACCTGTGCGTGCCTCAAAGCCGCATTCAGGACGTAACATAAGTGAAGGAGTATCTCCGAAGCAGACACAATCGTCATCTTCGACAGATTTGTCTTCAAATTTGTCGGCGTTGAACATCTGTGACTAACCAGCTTGCCGTACTTTTTCTACTCTACTCGTTTGAGGTGGTTCAGTCGACGAAAAACGACCTTACTGCCCTTGATATCGTCAAGCGTAAGATTATGCATATGCAGCAGAGCTTGTGTGTCAATTCGTTCACTCCGCGAAAATACGTCACACGTCGTCAAGGCGGGCGCGGACTTCTGAATCTCCAATGTCTTCGTAACCGAATTGTTCTGGGAAAAGCTTACATCGTTGCCAATGGCAGAGATCTGCTCCTAAAAATGGTCAGGAAACACGAGATGATTGGCAAAGGAGCGGTCCTTTACATAGGAGGGGAGTAGGCAGCTGAGACACTTAATCTGAATTTTAAAATCAGAAATGAGGAAACTTTCTTACTCCATCTAGATGCCTCTTTTCTGAAAGCCCTAGTGAAGAAAGCAAAGGAGCAAACTTTTGCTTTCCACAAAACATCAGGACTCAATTTAGGTACAAAGGGTTTCATTTTCGCATGTCAGGACGGTTTCATTTCCACCTTAGTATACCGTTACCGCATTTTATGTCATGAAGTTCTCAGCGCGAGAAGGACGTATCTCTACAGACATAATTCTGCCCCAAGAGTGCTTTACTACCATATTTCTCGCTCTGACGGCGTTGGTGGCGACCCTGCCCTGCCAAACGCTCCGAGAAAGATAAGAGTCAATTGGCCAAAACGAGAAGTGCCAAATTTTCAGAACTGCGATTTTCGGACAGCAGTCTCCGTTACCCACTCGAGACCTGACATTGTTCTCTAAGACTTCGAGAAACGAGCTATATTTGTGATCGAATTCTCGGCTCCAGCAGACAACATCAATGATAAGGAGAAGAAAAAGAGGTATCAATACCTTGAAAGGGAACTACAGCGACTGTACCCAAAGTATTCGGCTAAAGTAATTTTCCTTGTGATCGATGCTCTCGGAGGTGCGAAACTATCACTGGTTCGTAACTTTAGAGCCATACCCGCTTGCGAAAAGCTTGCCAAGGCGTTTGCGAGATGGATGCAGAAAGATGTGATTAACCGCGGTTCTAATTGGAGTCGGTTTCAGTATCATGGATGACATTTGCTCCCAGTGGGGCAATGCAGTAGTTGCTAAACGTGTTCATATATATATAATATATTACCTTTCAATGTACCGTTTTTCTAAAGATATGTGGATGATATCATAACTGCTATTCCTAAAGACAAGTCACAAATAATACATTATACATTCAACTCATACCATCCCAAAATAAATTTCACTATAGAAATAGAATCAGATTCAAAAATAAGTTTTTTGGACATACTTATTATCAGACAAAACAACATTTTAAATGTAGGTTGGTTTCAATAACCTACCTGGGATTTAGTAGAATTCTCTTACATTCGGCAGAATTCTCTTGAGATCATCAGAATTCTCTTGCATTCAGTCGAATTTTCACGAATTTAGCAGAATTCTCTTTAATTCTGTACAATTGACTTGAAAAATGTAGAATTTTTTCGAATTCAGTAAAATTCTCTTCAGTTTAGCAGAATTCTCTTCAAGCATGTAGAATTCTCTTTAATTCCAAAGAATTCTTTTTAATTCTGTTGAATTCTCTTCAAATATGTATAATTATCTTGAATTCTGTAAAAGTCGTTTGACTGCTGTAGGATTCTCTTGAGTTACGTAGAATTCTGTTAAATTCTGACAAATTCTCTTGAATTCTGTAAAATTCCTTACAAAATTTTTGAACACTTTTGAACTCATTAAAAAAATTTTGAATACTTTTGAATTCATTTGAATAAGCTTTGATTTATTTCGAATTCATTCGTCATTCCCAATTTTTTCGTAAACCTCACAAAATATGTCGATAAAACTCCATTTAAAAATGCGACCCGCCAGAGTCCTAATTGAATGATTGTTCATTTCAGTAAAATCCCTGTGATGACATCCTTACACCTATGTGAACGTAACATAGCTGGCACAATGGGGAGCTTTTTGAACCCTTGCATAAAAATGCTTGCTACGAAGGGTCAATCGATTATTTTGACACACTTCAATTCTCACATATATGTGCTATGGGTTATTTTGTTTAAATATAATATTGACTATGAAGAAAAATGTTGAAGATGAACAAACAAACATTGAAAAATTTGAAACTTGAAAATTCGTATTTTGAAAAAATATGCAACATTTTCAAGTCATAAATGGTCTTATATTAAAGTGAAATCGGTTAAGGATCAACCTGACAATCGTGTGCCAGCTAAGTGTTAATTTACTTTTATTAGTTTTTACTAATTAACGAACTTAATTATAAGCGTCGTCCAACTTAGCGGACCAGCATCTTTTCCTCAGATTAAAATTCTACTCTAAAAAAATGGTTCGGAAATTTTTTATACATTCGCGCTCCAGTGAGGCATGATCAGTCCTAATTAGATGATTATGATCTAGAATAAGTACTTATGGAGCTGGTGATGTTTAATGAAGCTCAGTTTTTGTTAGCATGATTGAAAAATTAAGAATTATTTTTCATGGTATAGTCAAACTACTCACAGACACTCATTATCGTTAAGTCCTGACGATGATGTTTATAAGACCTGAGTAATCAGTCCCAATGTGATGTTGAATCAATTTGTTCCATCATTGTGATAATATTAAAACCCTTTCATTTTAATCATTCTTATTTTTCAATGCATTTTCAAAACTTCAGTTTTCAGAGGTTATACAATTAAATATAAGAAGCATTTACAAAATAAAAATTGTGCACAAAAGAAGATTTTACGTCCACAACTTTAAAAATAAAGGTGTGATTTTCTTGTGATTTGATAATAATAAAAATAAAAAAGACGAAAGAAATAAAAAAGAGAAGGAAGGGGATGTGCTTTGTTGCCTTGTCATCTTTCCTTCCTCTTTTTTATTTTTGTCCAAAGAAGCGAATTTTTGTTTTGTTTTTGGGAATTGCAATAGGAGCATTTTGTGGTGGTTTTCCAAATTTGATCGTTGGATGCGTGTTTTATTTCTAGGAATTCTATACATTGAAATTCATTCTCATTCATTCTCATTCATTTCTTATTAAACTATGTAGGCTTGAAGATATTTCAAATTTATTAATTTTCCATTATTAATTTTGAAAAATTATTCTTTTATGCTTGAGAAATATTTCACTATTTAGTTGGAATAAACAATTCTAAATAAAGTATTTATAATGAAGTTATTTTTAATTGAAGCGTTGAAAATTGGTCTTTTTTAAATGTTCAAATTTCAGAGTTTCAAACTTTTTAATTTTCAATGCAGTACAATAAGTGCAGCTATTTCATTAGGTGAATTTTAATTATGAACTTATTAGCGCAATTTTTAATTCTGGAAATTATAGTTTAAAGTGTGCTAATTATTAATTTTCAATTATTGGAATTAAAATAATGCAAGTTTAATTGGTTTCAGTATAGAATAAATTTTAAATTTCACAATTCTAACGAGAAAAATGTTTCTTTTTAAAAGAAGTTTAGTATGTTTTAATGTAAAAGTTTTCTCACTAAATTTCAATAAGTGAAATGGACTAATTACACTACGTAAAAACATTATGTTTATCATCAATTGATGGGATATTTCAGTATGTTTTTTTCTGTAGAATACTAACCTGTAGGCCAAAATATTCTATCTTTTCGCGTTTTTCAGAAAACCCAGTTTAAAATGTCAAGAATTTCTTTTTTTTACTTTTTGAAACCTTGTATCAAACAAACCGGAACTGCTACAGGTTGTTAATAGGGCTAAAATTGAAGCCTGATACATGTACTGACATTATATTTCCAAAAATGACCTTATGTTTTTTTGCATCTTTTCACTTGCACAATATGAGTTTCGCATTTCAGACGATAGCGCGTCAGGCTTCCGTGCAGGAGGACTGGGGTTTGACCCCTGAGCCGGTACCAATGGAAATTTTTCTATGTACTCCAACCGGGGTTCTGGTGGTTCAGAACCCACCTTAAGCTGTAGGTCCCCTCGGAAGAGGCTGATTATGTAGCAAGGTTCAAGCCCCATGTCGATGGGACTAGCCTTGGGAGTCGAAGTCGATTTTGAGAAGACTCGAAAATGAGGCAGCGATCTCTTTGCGCTTGAGACACATACACTTACATAACACAACAAGGCAGTGCTTCGAATCTGTGCATCTAACTGATGACCTCAGAGGGATCGCTCCGTCCACCATAGCCTGCTGAGGAGGCTGCCAAATGGCAGAGTGGGTGGGAACCACTTGGCCACAATCAAGTAGGACGTCATTTACTGTGCGATAGGTAAGCCTGGCACCTGCGAGGTATAATCTCAGAACGTTGTAACAACGAAACCCACCGAGATCCAAAAACACTCGGCGAAGATGGCCGGATTCGGAATACTGCCTTGAGATAAGCACGGGTGTGGCACAATAGGCTTTATAGCTTGAGCGTCAGGGGTGGGACCTCACGGCCCCCACTCTGCCTACATTACAAACAAACTATTCATTATTTAATGCTAAATTTTTTCTGTATACTCATAAAATAGTAACGAAATGTTTTATAATTGTTTTGTAAGCATTTTTCTACTAGTCACCATAGGAAAAGGCTTGAATATGGTACAAGAACTCCTTTTCAATGGATTCCAGTAAAGTAAAGACACTCCGCATAAATGGTATTCAGCAGATTAAAATATTTGAACAAATTTGTTTCTTTTTTATTGAAAAATTACTAATTGAACATGTTTTGTCAAGATTAAAAATAATTTCAGAGTATATTTTTTGCTTAAAATATTTTATTATATTTTATATATTTTTATATTTTTCTCAAAAAACTAAATTTTCTGTGAATGTGCTGCCAGCCAGGACCTCCACCCTTTTTCAAAATTGAAAAAATCAATTTTCTTTAAACAATGCCTAAAATGAATTATGAGCTCACCATAAATATAATCATATCATATTTTTGGCCTATTTTTGTGTTTAACAAAACACTTAACAATTATTTTACGAAATCAACCCGCAAAGAAAAACTGACGGAGTAAGTAGAAAGACCGTATATCATACACGCAGAAAAAAGAACCTTATATTTTACTGAAAAACAAGTTAAATCTTGACCAAGCCTGTATTTTATTAAAGACCACAGTGACAATCTATCCGGTTCTATCTGGTATCTATCTGGGACGCAGAACCAGAAATTATTTGTTTCTAATTCAAAATGATCATCTACCCGGGTCTATCCGGGACGTATGTGGGACATGGAAAAAAAAATTCCTTTCCTCTAAGTTTTGAAGAAGCGTCTATCTGGGACCTATCCGGGACATGAAAACAGATATTCATTTCCTCTGAGACCAAATGAAGCGTCTATCCGGGTGTATCCGGGACCTAGCTGGGAGTTTACCGTAGAAAAAAGAAACAGGTCCTACACTTTACGTGTATGCGGGTCTATCTGGGACCTATTCGGGACACGAAAACAGATATTCATTTTCTCTAAGATCAAATGAAGTGCTTATCCAGGTGTATCCGGGACCCATCTGACAGTTTACAGTTGAAAAAAAAACTAGTCCTATAGTTTGTGTTTATCCGGGTCTATCCGAGACCTATCTGGGAGTTTATCGTTGAAAAAAGAAACACGTCCTACAGTTTACGTTTATCTGGGTCTATCCGGGACCTATTTGGGACACGAAAACGAAAATTAATTTCCTCGAAGTTCAACTGAAGCGTCTATACGGACGTATCCGGGATCTGACCGGTAGTTTTTGCATCGAAAAATTATAAAATGCCGCAATGTACGCTTACCCTGGTCTATCCTACACCTATCCGGGACATGGAACCAAAATTTTATTTCCCGTGTAGTCAAAAAGGTTGTCTGTCTGCGTCTATCCGAGACCAATCTGGGAATATTTGCAACGATAAAGAGATCAAGTCCGATAAAGTATGTTTTATCGGGACTATCAGGGACCTATCCAGGACGTGGACCCAGAAATTTATTTCCTGTAAAGTCAAAAAGTGCGTCTATCTGGGCGTATCCGGGATCTGACTGGTAGTATTTGCACGAGGAAATTAAGCCAGTTCGACAATGTACATTTAAACGGGTCTATCCGGGAGGAGCACAACATCCCAAATATGTCCCAAAAATAAAAAACTACATTTTTACGTATTATTGTTCATTTTCAGCATTTTCTGACAATTTTTTAGTACAAATGAATACTAATGGGAAATTTGAATATTCCTTATGACTTGCTAAACAATTTTTAATTATTTAAATAAATGTAACTGATCCAAACAATTTTTTTCTCAAAACGTGTGAAATGTAATCATATTTTCTGAATGAAATGTAATAATCAATTATTCTTTGAATTCGTGCACTTTTTTAAAAACATGCTGTGATTATCTGAACAATTAATTGTTGTCTATATTAAAAATTTCAAAAATTAAGCCAGAGATTTCCACTTTTTTCTCGAATTAGTATCCTGTGCTACTTATTGTTGAATACTTAAATAACTTTGATACTTTTCTTCTGATTTTCAATAAATTTCTATTTGATTGAACAATTTTCATTTGCTCAAGCAGTTTTTTTTCTCGAAAACTTTGGAAAAGTAATATAAAATAGAACAAATAGAATTATTTTTCTGAACTTGTAGTGTTCAGAATATATATGTTTCATTTTATATTATTTTCTAAAAAGTTTTTGGAAAAAGCTGCTTGAGCAAATAGAAATTGTTTAATAAAATATGAATTTGTTAAGAATGAGAAGAAAAGTAACAAAGTTATGAAAGTATTCAACAATAAGTATCATAGAATACCAACCTGAGAAAAAAGTGGACATCTATGACTCGATTTTCCGAAATTTTGAAAAGAAACAATAATTTTTGGTTTAAATAATCACATGTTTTTTTCAATTTACTTTTCCAAACAATGAACAACTATTACCAACATTTGACCAATTAAAAATTGTTTAAAAATTCATGGGGGTATTCAAATTCTCCATTAGTAATTATCTTTATTAACCCTATAGCGGTACACTTCAACCCAGCATACGTAAAATGACACTGGTGAGAATTGGGTTTTTTGTAATGTTAATGTTAAATATTTAATATTTTGAACATATAATAAGCATCTAGCATATATTACGCATATTTATAATATATATTTAATATAGTGGCGATAATCCGCTGGAGCTGTGTCTTCGTAAATGCCAACAAAATAGACAAATGTCCGGTGCGAATGCGCACCAGTGTACCGTTTGAGGATTAAAAAAGAAGGTAGAAAATACTAAAAATTAACAATAATACGTGAAAATTTAGTTTTTTTTTCTTCAATTTTTGGGTCATGTTTGGGGCGTTCTGGGTGGGTGGAGGTTGAGTTTTAATTGAAAGCTATGGTATGGTTTTATTTTCTAGGATCTCCTCTTTAATTCCTGAAAAAGTTTAGCAACTTTCGATGATACCCTGAAGTATCAATCTAATTTTTCGAAAATGGAAAACATTCTCATGTAAAATATATGGGAATTTTAAGTTCCCGGTGACACGTTTTAATGTTAGTATTTCAAAGAAAAAAAAACGCATTTTCTTGCTCCAGAACTGGAAACTTGTGAGGGGGGGAGGGGAAGTCTTGCCCACAGAAATAAAAAAAAATTTGCAATGCATTTTGGGATCACCCTAGTGTTCACATTCAACTTTAAAGATAGAATAATTCAGGTTCAAGCGTTTGAGCGCGCGATTATGTTCGAAAGTAACCGTGTGAGCAATTGTATAATTTCCAAAATAAATTGAGTGCAGTGACGAATATATAAAACATTTTTTTGGTGCAAATTCATCATTATATTACATCATCTGTTTCGAACTGCTGTACCGAATAGATACCGGTTAGGAGAGATAGGACTCGGATAGGCCCGGATACGAAATTGTATGCCGATTAGATCCCGGATAGAACCGGATAAGACAATGTTCGAATTTCCAAGCACCCCGCATAGGTCCCGGATAGACCCGAATACGAAATTTTGAGCCAAATAGATCCCGGAAAGATGTTTTAGTTCCCCATATCAGTCCCGGATAGACCTATATAACAAACTTGTGTACCGAATAGATTCTGGTTCAGGCCGGATGAAACCCGGATAGATGTTTTTGATGGCTTGTATGGGTCCCGGATAATCCCGGGTAGATATCTCTTAGCGTCCCGCATAAGCTTCGGATACAGTTCCGTTTACAAATCGGGAACAAAGCCCGTAATTCACCCCGTATAGGCCCGGATATAGTCCCGAGTATATCTGGGTTCTGTCAGGAATTCTATCCGGAACTTTAAGCAGGCAGATTGACAATGTCACAGCGTGATCACAAAATCAGCACAGAATTTCCAAGAAACTAAAATAACTATACAGATAAATAATCTAAAATGAATATTGTCAGAGTACTGTTACTATGTTAAGTAATGAAACTGAATTTGAAGAGTATTATTTTAGACTTTCAGAAATTGGAACAATTATTTCGTGTGGATTCGGGAATTTTGACATTTTTTCAAAGTCAAATTCTTTTATGAAATTGTATAATTCATAATTTAGGTGTTAAAAATGCCATAAATATTTTTTCTCGAGTTTAATAAGAAGACATTTAAAATAAGAAAATTATGAGCGGAAAATGTGAAATAACATTATTATCATTTGTTGTTTATCAGTCGAGTTTTATATATTATTAATGTTTTTACTTTCAAAATTTAATTTTTATTATAAAATATAGTGAAATTTTTAGTCCTTTTTTGACTTGCATTGTCACATATCTGAAGCGAATTATAGTAGAACGCTGGAAGAAATATATAATCATGTAGAAAACATGAAATATATATATATCTTACAGGCAAAGTATATAATCCGGCAATATATATAATCCCTAGGCATTATATATAATGCCCAACAGAGTCCAGGCAA
>JAABKJ010003393.1:0-26047 GCA_011634705.1 Andricus grossulariae | reverse complement strand
TCCAAATACATAAGGATAAAGTGGTCTTGTCAAATAGTCCTCACCTTTTTTTTTGTAAACCAGTGTTATTTATCTTTTATAAGGAAAAATCCCTTCCTCTATAAGAAAGCAAAATGCTCATAAAATGAACAGAAATAAATGCACCCATAGTGAATACATCTATAATACTTGATCGCAGCAGTATTATATTTTTGGTTCGGAATTCATCTCGCTTGGTTAAAAATTCTACTATTTCGTTGAAAATTTAACTAATTGGATAAAAGTTCAAGTATTTTGTTAAAAAGACATATTTTGTATCAAAAATTCAACTACTTGATTGAAAGCTGAACTTCTTTGTTGAAAATTAATTTTTTTTGTTGAAGATTCATCTCTTTAATTGAAATTTTAAATATTCCATTTTTAGAAAATTCATCTTTTTAACAATGTAACTGTTCCATTTTTTGGTAAAAATTACTGTATTTTGTTAAAAATTCGTCTTTATTTGTAGAAAATTAACATTCTCAGTTGAAAATTCATCATTTTTTATTAAAACTGCAACTGTTTGATTGTAAATTAATTTTTTTTGGTAGAACATTAAACTATTTGTTTGAAAATTCGCCTTTTTTATTAAATTTAAACTATTTTCATGAGAATATAACTCTTTGGCACAAAAAATTAACTTTTTTTTAAATAACATTTTCAGCTTGAAAATTCTAATGTTTTGTAGATAATTCTTCTTCTTGGCCTCGAAATTCAACAGCCTTATAGAAAATTAAACTATTTAGTTGAAAATTAACCTCTTGTTGAAAATTTAACTATTTGTTTCAGAATTGAAGTATGGTATTATGAAAATATAACTATTTGGTAGAAAATTATCTTTTTTGTTGAAAAATCATATTTTCGGGTTAAAATTCAACTGTTCTGTATATCTGTAATTTGTCTTTTTGGCTTCGAAATTCAACAATTTGTTTTGAAATTCAATGAATTTTGTTGAATATTGTTTTTTTCTTCTTTTTTTGAAGATAACTCCTCTCCAGTGAAAATTCTACTACTTGGTTGAAAGTTAAACCACTTTGTCGAAAATTAATTTTTTTTGTTGACAAATCTTCTTTTTTGGTAAAACGATCATTTTCTTGGTGAAAAATTTATCTTTTTGTTTAAAAATGTATTTACTTGCTTAAAAACTTACCTTTCTTGTCTGAAAATTCGAATTCTAATTTTCAGGTTGATCTACACTGTTATAAAAATTCATTTTCTCAAATATTCAACTCTGGTTGAAAATTGATCTTTTTTGTTAAAAATTCTTTTTGTTTTGTCAAGAATTAATTTTTTTTATTCGGAAATGTAAAGGCTCCATTTTTTATTTGAAAGTGATCCCTTATACGTTGAATATTCAACTAATTGGTAGAAGATTCATGTATTTTGTTGAAAATTCGCCGTTTTGCTTAGATAATTAATCTTGTTGGTTGAAAATTCATCTTTATGGCTGAAGATTCAACTATTTGATTAAAAAATCGTCTTTTTAATTAGAAATTCTTTTTTTCTTTGTCAAAAATTAATTTTTCAAACTAGAAATTTGACGATCCCTTTTTTGGTCCAAAAAATACCTTTTTAGTGGAAAATTCAAATTTTTGGTTGACAATAAACTTTTTGGCTGAAAATTCAAATGTCTTCTAAAAAATTTGTCTTTTTGGCTAGAAAATTTAACTGTTCTTAGTTGTATTTCAACTCTTTTTGCTTCAAAATTCGAACATTTAGTAGAAAATGCATCTTTGTGTAGGCTGTAGATTCAAGGATTTTCATAATCATCTTTTTTGGTCGAAAATTAAACTGTGTTTTTTTTTAATTTGTACTTTTGAATTTAAAATTCATCTTTTATAGTAGGAAAATCAAAAATCTCAGTAGAAAATTAAGTTTTGTTGAATCTTCATTTATCTTCAAACAAAAAATTGGTCTTTTTGGCTGGAAAATTCGTCAACTATTTGGTTGAAAGTTCAACTATTATTTTGAAAATTCGTCTCTTTTGCTTGAAAGTGCAATTTTTGGTAAAAAATCCGTTTTGGTTGAAAATTTAACTATTTTATTGAAATGCAATATATTTCGACTTGAAATCTTTGAAATTGAAAGTGTTTCATATTAAATTCAATATGGTATTTACCTTTATTTTATTTGAAAGAATTCATTCCCCTATATGCTCCTCTTTTCGTGAAGAATCATCATATTTCTTGTGTTTCGAGAGAACTTTGGGCTACGTTACTTTTTTGAGGGGCGGGGGAGATAAAACTAAAGCTGTAAACAAGGGGGAAGGCGGGGTAAAAATAGCCCAAAATAGTAAACTTAGTTTTTGACGAACCCTTATGTCTCTTTATTTTTCATGCTCGACAGACCGATTTTAGTCTTGGGTAAGCTTCCACATTTATTATGATAATTCGAGAACCAGTAATTATTTTACCAAGTTATTCTTGATCTAAGTTTAAAGATGAGTTTTCAAAAGTTAATTTAGTGAAGTTTCATTTTTTAAATTTTGTAGCCCCGGGCAGAAACCATTATAGTTTCAGTCGAATGTCTGTTCGTCTGTCCGTTTTTCAAACCAATATGTATATAGAGCCCAAAACTGATATAGGGCCCAAAATTGACATAGGGCCCAAAATAGGCACTGTCTCAAATTCGGCATAGGTCCCAAAAGAGACATAGGGCCCCAAATTTTTCATAGGGCCAAAAATATAAGCACCTGAAGCTACGAAAGCCTTCCTTATAGGCGCTCGGCCTAATTTTTGCCACCAACTTCCCTGAAACACGCAGATAGTCGAATTGACAATCAAAAATGGGTCAAAAACGGAAAATAGGTCAGTCTTTCTCACATGCTATCTCAGCCCCTATTTATCGGAAATACTTGAAGTAAGACTCAATCGATGCAAAATTAAATTAGCTTTCTAATGGTTGTTTAGGACAAGCAATATATGCAGAGAGGAATATCCGACACAAACTGAATGGGCTAGAAGATACTATAGAATCTGGAACTACAAACTACCCCTGATTTTTTTCTTTAAATAGCAACTCTGCAACGTTGCAAGTTGTAACTAACCAATCCCGTCTCTAATTATGCGCGTAAGTCGATAAGCTTCATCAGGTATATGCATTGTACATGTGTATATCCAAACCCGCCTCGAAGAGTTCTCGACTTGCACTAAATTTCTAACGCTCTCAGATCAAACGCAATTACTCATTAGTGAGCTTTGCGAATTTCGTGCTTTGTCCCTTATATAGTTTATCCTATATGAAATATGGAGTTTACGAAGTTCAAGCTTGGTCGTCTTCTAATTAGCTTTCTGTAGGTGTTATTACGTTAGGAACGTTAACTCTCACAGTAAGATGCGTCAGCGATTATTTGTTTCTAATTAAAGTCAATCCTGAAACTAAGATCGAAATCAAAGTCGGCACCTTCTACCCATAATTGCTAACAACAGTAGGGAAATTCTGATGCACTTTAGCAACATTTATGAACAGTTGTTAACATTTTAATAAAAAATCAGTTCACGAAACGGAAACTTGGATACCTTTTCACATACCTTCTTTCATGACTCTCCTCATTACTCTTCCCCTACTCATCAGGTCTTTCCTAAAAACTTAACTACTTACCACCAGCCCTAAACCAATCTACTCATGTTATCTTTTAATCCCTATACACTCTTGTCACTCTTTTTCACTCATCCTCCAAATCCCCCCTCTACACCCTCTATCTATTCTTCCCTCCCTCCTATATCCACTCCTTCTTCCTCTTTCTCCTTCATTACAGTCCCTCTCTCATATACCCTCATGTCACTTACCTACTGACCCTCTGATTCTCGCTCACTCAGTCACCCTAATCAATGACTTTCCCTATTTATCCTCCCTCTCTATATCCCTATATCAACCCTTGCCACTAAATGCTCCTCAATCACCCTGAACACCCCCTCTCCCCATCTCTATTTGGTTTAAACTCTATCCCCCAACCCCTCTGCTCCTCTTTCTCTATCCTCTCTTCTTCATGCATTCTCCCGTACGCACATCTTGCCTACTATTTCACCTTCTCCCCAGACCCTACGAACCCCCCAAAAAGTAATAAACGATAAAAGAAGACTCCACAATCGAGTCTGATATTTGAGGCTAGGTTGATGCAGCCATAATCGCACAAGGGCAAAAGCGAATGCACATGTGTGGAGTGCGATTATGACCTCTACTCCTAGGAGTATTATGGACTTATTATAATACTGCGCACATGCGCATTCTCTGTCGCTTCTCCTGTTGTGTAAACGGCTACTTTCAGGACTGAAAAGACTCTAATAAGACGCGTAAATCATGCCTGCGTTACATAAAAGTGTTGATTTAATACAAGCATGTTTCCTTTGCTTCCTGGGCGTCGTTTGAAGCAGAAAAGTATAGGTCACTGTTGGTGGTGGGGTACTTTATCATCCAAGAACGATAAAGTGCACTCTATTGTCCACGGGAAATGGGCGCGCGTGCTCTTTTATTGTTTCGAACCACGCGCACTGTTCTGCGCGGTACTTGTCCCTTTAAAATAATCTCAATCCTAAAACGTAATTTGATGAGAAAACTCGGAAATCATACTGAATATAATTTGTACCGAGGCAGCAAAATCTTTTTACGGTCTTGTGTGTTTGCAAAAGCTCACGCTCAGCCGTAAAATGACTACTTCGCTGCATTGGTGCACAATATACTATTTTCCAATTGTTTTTCAGAGTTTAAGACAATTACTGAATAGTACAACTAAGTCCATCTATATCGAAAACAAAGTGTTTCAGATGTGATTTTCATTTTACAAATTGAAAAAAAAGTTTTTAATTAGAATGTTGTTATTAAAAAAAATGATTTTCGATGTCGTCTAAATTGCAGTGTATCATGAGCCTAAATAAGCTCCAATGAATTATTATAGTAAAAAATTTGTTCAAGATTATGCAAAAAATGTAAAAAGCAGAAGATTAGAATTAGAATATGAACTCTAACCGAACTTTTAGGCTGGATAGTAAATATTTCATATCTAAATTAAAAAACATTTATGCCTCCTTCCATGTGAATTCATTTAAGCTAATAATGTGTTGAAATTCACAATGAATATTACAATAATTGTTTTTTGAATCATTTTTGTTAAGAAATATTTTTTTTTTTTTCGCTGTACATGAAGGACATTCCATTTGAAAAACTTTTTTTTCGATGAAACTTCTCTTTATTATGCAATTGTTCTAAACTCCACAAAACAATCGTGAAAACACTTTGATTCGTAAATTCAAATGCATCTTTTAATTCTACCTAATCTTTCTAGTTGCAAGCTTTTCCACTTCCAAAACTTGTTACACCTACACAAAAAGAAAAATAGTTCTCCGATATTTTGCTCGATACTTTTTTTTTTCTGTTGAAGAGTTATCGTATTATGAATTTTTTTCGATTTTACATGGACGTTTTTCAAAATAGATTGTCCAGTTTGGCTTCAATTTCATTATATCAATTAGAATTATATATTTTGATATGAAATTAAGAGGGAAATATGAATTTTATGGTCCTAACCACTTTCAAAATAGTCTTCAGACTTATTTTTTATGTTTTGTTCAATTTTACAAATAGAATTTCTCGAAAAACTGGCAGATTAGTTTTTTATGTATTTTGTTGATACTTTGAAGATTCCTATTTCTATCAAGAATAATAAACAATGGGCGCTTGCGTAATTCAGGAAATTATTCTTTTAATTCCTTTTTTTCAGGAAAAAAATTATTTTTTACAGTTGCAGAACAGCTTCAGGTGAGAAAGTGATTCCATGAATACCAACCCAAAAGGTACAACTTATCATGAGAAACTTTCGTTTTTTTTACAAAAAATATTGAAAATGAAAAAAATTCAAAATGGGGTAAATCTTCGAAACAATTTTTTTGATCAAAGTATGTAAGACGTATTTTCCTCTTCATATTTATACCAAGTTGTGTAGGTTAAAAAAATAATGAGATGGAATATTTTTCTCTTGTCAAACAAAAAAAGAGAGGTTTCTACTCCACCTGGGATTATTTTTGATTGCCTTTCATTTGATTCTAACAAAATTGATCAAAATTTGCATTTTCTTAAATATTCAAATTATCGATTCTTATAATATTATCGAACGAGTGTTCACTTAATTTAGCATCTTTGGAACTTCAATAAAAACAAAATTTTTTACATCTCTGTATAGAATTAGACAATGATAAAGTACATAGTTTATGAGAAATTTCAAAGATACCATACAAAAATTGAATTAGGCATGAAATATCTTTGAAATTGCAAACATTTCGTAATAATTGACACAAAACGAGAAACTTGCTTCTGCCCTGTTTTATCGTTGTATAACTTCAATAAAAATTAATCTAGGAGAAGCGTTCCTTTAAACTTTGCCTTTGCTTTTCAGGCCATGAAGATAGCAATATAAGATTGAAAAACACAAAGATAAGAAAGATGGGAAAGATAAGAGCTTCTTGGTTCCATTGGAGAAAATTCCTATTTCCTTTCATTTCTACAGCAAGGTGAATTCAAGGAGCACGAGATGGTTTAATTTAATCGTCTTTTCAGCAAGAGAAAGGAGAGCGATGTGATCTGCAAGGAAATTATCAGCTGAAGGACAAATGCTTCGTCGATAGAATTGAAAAACGAGTTGGGAATAATAAATCTTATTAAGGAATAATTTAATTGTCCTCTACTTCTAGTATAATTGGAAATTGTTTCTTGAAGCTCACAGCATTTATTTTGTTGAATAAATCATTTAAGATTAAATTACTTTCAGTTCGAAGGAGAATTTAATTACTGCAGAATTAACGATTTATCTACACAATTAGAAATGTTAGCAATTTTAGTATACATGGGCATATTAAATTTCCTCTATGTTTACTAAATGCATTACACTTTGTAATTTTATTATACTTACATATACTAAATTTCTTTTATGAAGTTATATGTTATACTAAATTTATTGAGTGTACAGAAAGTTTTTTTCACGCATATGAATTTCATAGTTTCTGTATACTAAAATTCATATACGTGTTTATTACATTTAGCTGCGCAAGCGCGTTTTGATTCACGCGAGTTGGGCGACATGGCCGGTGTCATTTGTTTCAGTTTTTTGCAATGCTAAAAGGTTCGGCTTCTTTCTGCGAGGATATGCGAAATATTCTCTTTGAAAGGTATGTTTAATTTATTAACGTAAATGTAGCTTAACCATGTGATTATTTGCAAATTAAAACTTTGTTCTTTAATTTCATTTTTCATCTCATCATGTTTAAATATGATGAAGATGGAACCCACGCGAAACAGAACGTATGTACTGACTTTAGTATATGCGTACACTGCAAAAAAAAATCTGCTGAAAATTACACCGTTCATTAGTGTGAATTTACCGAAATACGTAAATGTATACTAATGGACGATGTGATTTTACGGCAGCTTTGTAAAATTACATCGACCAGCGATGGACATAAAGGGACCCTCGAACAGCGATGTAAAATTGCATCGTCTGTAGGAGGAATTTTCCGAACGAAAATCTGAAGTTTCAGATTTTGGTTGTTGTAATTTTAAATTATATCTGTAAGTTTGCGTTTCTCAAATTGTAGTTAAGCTGGCGTCCTTTGGTGACGAGTCTTCATTGCACGTCGCTTATTAATTATATATCAGCAAAAGTCACCATTCTTGTGTATATTTTTTTTTTAATTACCGTTATTTTGACCATGGTGAAGTAGAGTTTATTTCAGTTAATATTTTTTCCTAAATATATCAGATTGCGCTTTCTTTGGGATGCTTATGTACATATTTTTAATTGATTAATGTGGTAACTAAATCAATGATTAAAAAACAGCTTTGAATTAGTCATTTTTCAATAATATATTTATTCAAATCGTATTTTAGTAAAAATTAATAATTGCTATGCCGGAAGATTCCGACTATAGATGGAGTTTTGCAATCATGGGATGGAAATTTACGATGCAGGCGTAATATTCATGTAATACATAATTGTACTCCGTCCATCGAGGGTCCCTTTATGTCCATCGCCCATCGATGTAAAATTCAGATAAATTTTTTACAGTGTATACTAAATTTCATATACATGTATACTGAATTTAGTATACGCGTATACTAAATTTCATGTACGTGCATACTAAAGCCAGTATATGCATATACTAAATTTACTGTACGCTGGTATACTAAATTGAATTTCATGTTGTACATTCTTGCTTCCATTACATGTATACTGAATCTAATACAGATTTTTCTAACAGTGTATCACACAATTTGTAAATTGAAATAAGAAATTGATATTGATACAAAATTTTTGCATTACATAGTATTTATTATCTAAAAAGATAGAAAAGAAAAGCAAAAGGACAATATTTATGATAATTTATGATAATTTATAATAATTCATATCCTTACTTTGAAATTAATATATATATATATATATATATGTGTGTGTATATATGTATTTAATTTTTTATTACGATATATAGACAATCAATCTGTAACATTTTTTCCCCAAAAATACAAATTAATGAAGAAAACACTAACACATAACGTGAAGTTGTTCAAAATTCTAAGTTGAAATTTGAATTCAAATAACTTTTGTTTAAAATAACCGATTTTCCGTAAAAAAAGCCCTATTATTGTTAAAATATTGTAAATATTCGTTTAAATCTAATGATCTTTTATTACCAGTAGGCAATTTTAGTCGAAAAAAACTAATATAAAATAACAAAAGATTGTTTCAAACTATAAATCCTCTTTTAAACCTAATATTTTTCGTTCAAAATAACCGATTTGCACTGAAAAATGTTAACATAACCTAAAGTTGTTCCATGATTGAACAATCTTCTTTTTTAATCTCTAACCCGATTTTCAGTACAAAACGTCAAACAAAACAAAAATAATGGATTTAAATATTCTGAATGATAATCCAAAAAATATTTTGATTTTAGAAATCGAAAATACTAATTTTCAACAAAAAACGTTGACATAATATAACAAAGAATTGTTCCAAATTGTAAATCTTCTTTGAAATTCAATGATTCTTGTTACCAATTTCCGGCGAAAAACGACAACTTAACCTTAAATTGTTCAAAAATTGTAAATCTTTTTAAAAATACATATTGATATATTCCATGAAAGCCGCCACCTTAACCTACATTTGTACAAAAAAAAATGTATTCTTTGTTCAAATCTAATAATTTTTTACTAAAAGTACTAGCGCAATCCAAAGTTGTTGAAAATTCTAAATCTTCTTCAAATTAAAATGATTTTTATTTTAAAATGCCAATTTTTGATGTGAGATGACAAATTAACCTAAAATTGTTAAAAATTATAAATCCTCTTTAAAATCTAATGATTTTTGAATGAAGATGTTAATTTTTGACGAAAAATAATAACAGAATCTAAAGTTGTTCAAACTTGTAAATTTTATTATTTTAAACAAAAATTATTGGATTTAAATCCGATGATTTTTGATAAAAATGCCCATTTTCGGTTAAAAAAAACAACGTAACCAACAGTTGTAGGAAGATTGTAAATATTCTTTAGAATAGAATAATTTTTTATTAAAAATACTAATAATTTTTGACTGAATACACTAACATAACATAACATAAAATTGTTCAGAATTCTAAATCTTCATCGAAATCTAATGCATCTTGTTAAAATAACCGCTTCCTGTAAAAATCGTTCATATAAACTGAAAATATTTAAAAATTGCAAATTTTGTTTGAAATATAATAATTTTTGTTTTAAAATACAAATTTTTTGTGTAAAACGCTAACGTAACATAACATTTTAAGAGATTTTTCATTTAAAAAGTCCATTTTGGGTAAAAAGTCTAACAAATACGAAAAACGTAAATTGTTAAATAATAAAATAATAAATGAAATACTATATTTTATAAACATATTTTTAATTCATTTATTATTGAAACAATTTTTTAATTGATTATATTCGGGAATTTTATAAAATGTTTTTTTTCCTGCGTAGGTAATTTTATAGTATCGGATATTATATAATGTCAATAATTTCATTTCGGGAATTATCTATTATCGGGACTTTTTAAATTCGGTAATATTAAGAACTGTCAGGAATTTTTCAATTTGGAAATTTAAAATTGTTGGTAATTTCATAATTTCTGGAATTTTCTATTTTCATTATTTTCATTTTCAGGAATTTTATTTTCAAGATTTTTCAGTCGTAGCAATATTAACCGATTACAAGTTTTTTTTAAACTTCCTTCGGGTGCCAACTTACAAATTTTTTTCTCTGTTTCCAAACAATTCAATGAACTTCAGAATTTTTATTTCCATAATAACGAAAATTTATATAATCAATTTAAAAACGAATCTAATCAATTTCAAAGTTTAGTTTACAACAGAAAGATTTTAAAAACTCATTTTTGTAACCTAAAGAAGAATATTGAATCATGTAGTAAAAAAATGGCATTTGAAACAAAAAAATTTCAGTTTTTTTAAATAAAAAAATAGGTTTTGAAAGTATTTATGTAAAGCACATAGATTTTATAATTTTGTCTCTAAAAGGACATTTTCAAATTTAAAGAAAATCAGGGTAGGCATATTCTTTAAATCAAGTTTTCAATAAAAAAAATAAATTTCTTTTGTTTAGAAACATGAAATATGACTGTGAACAAAATGTTGGAATCAATTGAAACCATAAAGTCAGTACTCGACGAAATTTTTTTATTTTAAAATCGGAAAATAAAAATTAAAACATCCAGAAGTTAATACTTTTTTAGTGATTTTACATCTTTGAAAATTATCATTATTGTTCCTCTGAAGAACTTCGTTATTCATAAACCCCGCTCTCATCCCAGAAACCCACCCCTAATTAATAAGTTCAAAATAATAAAATAAAGGACCAATAGGTAGGAATATAATAATTTTATAATTATTTTACAACCTACCAAATTCATAAAAATAGTCTTTCGAAGAATGATGATAGTGCAAACCCCTGTGGTAACCCCTAAAACCCACCCCTAATGACAAACGATTTTTCAAAATTCGGAAAACGGACAAAATTACTCAGGAATTAATACATTCTTAGTAACTCTACATCTTGAAAAATTCTCTTTATTGCTCCTCCGAAGAATGTTCGTGTTCAGAAACCCCACTCTCATCCCCAAAACCAACAGTTAATTAATAAATTCAACAACAAAACACGAAGAAGCAAGCAGGAAGTTAATAATTTTATTCATCTTTCATAGCCTAGAAAATGCTTTAATATAATTTTCCCGAAGAATGATGGTGGTAAGAAACTCCGTAGCAACCTCTAAAACCCACCCCTAATGATAAACTATTTTTCGAAATTTGGAAAATCGACAAAAACACACAAAATTTAATACTTTCTTACTGATGTCAAATCTTAGAAAATTCTCCTTAATGCTTCCCGAAGAAAAGTCGTATTCAGAAACCCTGCTTCCACCCTCAAAAACAACCCCTAATTATTAAGTTCCAAGAAATCAAAAAAACAGTCCGGCATAAAATCCACCAGATTGTGAAAGTCTTTTATGGCAATCATTAAAGAGCATTAAATAATGAGATTTAATAGATATAAAGGGAGACGCTTGAGGAATAATGAGGAACCCAATAATAATAGTCTGATGATAATTAATATCGCTTTGGTAAAGCGAGATCCCTTATAATTTTCCATTGGACTCGATTTGTCTCGCCGAAAAATAAAATTTGCATAGACATAAGTGCACGCGATTTTTTATGATCGTTTAGCACCTCATCCCTCGAGTATCCTATTGTCTAGTTCCGTAGTTATCTGCCGGGTCACAGGCATCGAGTTAATCCATTGTCACGGGGCTTGGAAACTTTATGTAAATTCCTCATTAATGACCGGGTGGCAAGAGGACGTTCAACGCGACTCGGAGATATTAATGAAAGGTGTCATGATAAAAGACGTAACCCCAAAAAAGACAAATCAGACAATCATTGTGTAATAAATTATAATTAAAAACAAACTCGACGACTTTTGAGGTGATAATTGCGACCGAGGAAAGCCTTTCTACGGATTTAGGTAGCGAAGGGATGATAAGTAGCGGAAAATTAAAGATTTATTTAGGCCGGTATAGATTATGGGTGAAAGCAAAACTCATTTTAGAAATAGTATTTTTATCCGCATTTTGCATACAGAAAACAATTATTGTGGTCCAAAAATGCATGAGAAATTCTCTTTCCGAATTTTCATTTATATCGCCCCCAAATTTGTTCTAATTTACGAAAAAATGAATTCGTTTTTAGGGTTTCATAGCCCTGGGTAGAAATCCTTATAGTTTTCGGTAACTCATCACTCATCACTCGTCACTCACAATTCACAACTCACACCGCACAACTCATAACTCATATCTTACAACTCACAAATCACAGCTCAAAAGGGGAGAAGTTGGGGAAATGAATGGAGGGGAAAGGAGGTAAGTATAGGAACTGAGGAGAGAAGTAGAAGAGGAAGCAAGGAGAAATGAAGAAAGGGAGAGTAGGAGTTTTGAGGGGAAATAAGTGTGGGGGAAATATGAGAAGTGATAGGAAATGAGGGGAGGATAAGTAGGGGAAGTGAGAGGAACGGAACAAGAAGATGTGATGGGAAATGTGCAGGGAAGGGAGGAGATGGGGATGTAGATGATGAAGAAGTTGGTGAAGGGACGGGAAGGGAGGGTTGAAGTGTGAGGAGGAGAAGGGGATGTAGGGGAGGAGAATGTAGGGGAATATAGAGGGAAGTATGGGAGAAAATTATGGGAGGGAGGTGTAAAGGACTTATAGACGTCCTAATGGGCTTCGAAACCCCTTTTGTAGGCGCAAGGCGTATACTTTTTTTTTTAAAGAAATGATATTTAGAGATTGTGCAAGCCCCACGAAGTTTAACAAGTATTTTCCATAAGAAAAAAGACCTTTTTTCTAAATTTGATTTAGAATCGTAAATATTAAACGAACTAGTTGAAACTCAACCTTTTTCTTCACAATTAGACATAGAATACGAATCAACAATTCCATTTTTAATATCACCCCCATAAATATGTTTTATAGGGTCCTAAAAAACACCAGTAAGTGAAGAAATGGGTTTTGCGAGTTTTTGGCGTTAATTATATTCTTTTTCCGATTTTTTTATACAAATTGTGTTGAATACATAAAATACTACTGTCTACTAATAATTTTATGTTTACATGTTTGTTTAAACTATTTATTATTGTTTCTAGCAATTTTCTCTTAGTATAGAGTTAGAATGTCGCGGATTTTTCCGAATTTTTCAACTCTTCAGTTAGTGCGAGGCAATATTCAATTATATTTGATAAAAATGATTATTTAAGCAATTTATTATTATTTATAACAATATTCTCTAGGAAAAATGCTAGAAAGTTGCAGTTTTTTCTAAATTTTTCTACTTTTTGTCCACTTCCCAATTAGCATCTGGTGATAATTTATTTAAATTAACAAACATAAGTTTTACATAATTTATTATTATTTTTAATAATATTCTTTTTCAATAATGTTAGAAAGTTGCGGTTTTTTCTGAAATTTTCAACTTGTTATCTACTTTTCACTTAGAGTGAAATAATAAAAAATGCAATTTAGCTAAAATAATTGCTTGAACAAATTATTGTTGTTTATAATTGTCTTCTCTTATATTTATGCTAGATACTTACTGTTTGTTCTGAAATTTTGTATTTTGCCTTGGCTTTTTAGTTACAAACAAATAATTGAGTTTTTTCTGAATTTTTTTTAATTTCTAATCCACTTTTTACTTAGTAAAATTATATTCAATGCAATTTACCGAACATTATTGTTTAAAAAATTTAATTATGTTTATAACTATCTTCTTCGAGAGTAAGACTAAAAATTTGCGGGTTTGTTTGATATTTTCAGCTTTTCTTTGACATTTTAGTCAAAAACAAACAATGACTATTTATATAATATTTATTTAAATGAAAAAGCTCTTAGTAACCATTTTAAGATAAATTCACATTTAATATGATCATTTAGAAAATTTAAAGAATATTTCAAGTATCTGTTTTATGAAAATAATATAAAAATATGTATAATTGAAAATATAAATATGAAAAATATGTATGTTTACAAAATAAAAAACGAGATTGTTTAAAAATCAATTCTCTCTCATGTTTATTCATAAGCATTATTAACTTTATTTACATATTAACATATTTACATTACATATTTGAATGAAAAAAAAAATTTAATTCAAATATAATTTAATTTTTTTTAAATCATTGTAATTTATTAATTTTTTTTATTTAAATTTTTTAACTTTATATTACATGTATTTACATTACATATTTATATTATTATGGTATTATATTTTATACTATTTATATATTTGAAAACATAATGTTTATTTATGCAGATTAGAGAGAATAATATTTTTAAGGATCTCTTTCTTTTTTGTGAATATACATATTTTTCTGAAATAAAACAGATATTTGAAATAGTCTTCAAATTTTCTATATAGATAATATAAATTGTTAATATTCCTTGAAGTAGTTACTGAGAGCCTTTTTATTTAAATAAATATTAGGTAAAATGAAATAAATATATATTATTAAAAATAAAATATTGAATAATTTTATATGATATATAAAGGGTGACGATTAAAGTAATTGGAAAGGTTTGTTTATAAAAAAAAAACATCATTATTATTAACAGAGTTATAAATCACAAAAACAGATGATAGTAGAGAAATAATGCCCCATACATTAAAGGGATTCTCATTTTAAATTTGCCATTATTAAAAGTTTTATAAATTTATAACTTAAAAATTTTCTAATTGTAAGTTGAAATACTTTAAATTCAGAAGAGTTCTGATGGTTTGATTTTGTAGTTAAGTGTTTAATACTTAAATTGACGATTTTTCAAGTTTTTAATATTTTACTCTTTTAATTTTAATGCCCTGAAAACATGATTTTTACCGGGAAGAGACAAAAAATTTATTTTTGTTACGATAGGCCATCCTAAAATATTTATATTGAGAATTTGACTGCCAAGAAGAAACTTCTGGTGCGCGTAGTGCACGAATGATTTTTATTAATTAATAATTTTTTATTGTAAAATAGCAATACACTATCTTTATTTCACATTTGTTACTTTTTAACGGTTTTGAATTTTTTACAAATCCTCAACCAGACATCTTTTTCGCTAATTGTTAAGTGTAATTTATTTTGTCATTACTTTAAAATAGCGCTTAAACAAAAATGGATTTTTCTCTTTCTGAAACGAAATCCAACATTCTAAATTTTGTTAAATCAGCTGAAATCGTTTCAAAAAATGTTAACCATTGTGTATTAAAAAATATATTATCATGGATTTTTGAATTTATAATGTATTTAATATTATAAAATAAGAAACTTTGCGCGCGTGCACATACGGCTTGTATCTTATTAAGGGTGATTGAGAACATTGGAAGGTCTTTAAATTTAAAAAACTTTTTTTCTGCTAATCATTTTTTCCAAAGAAATTAGTGGAAAAGACGACACATTTGAAAGAAATGAAGAGATGAATCTTTGTCTTGATCACTAAAAAAAATCCCTTTGGATGAGACCTCACTTTAAAATGACTAAATTCCTAAACCTTCTGTTCTAAATTGTAATCCGCCCCTATCCGCCTTTTAACGTCAGGTTGGTATTCTTGATAGGAATCTTGTCAGTTTACGTGGGTTAGTTAACTCAATGACGTACTGAAGTTTTGACACCTGAAATTTCCAGGTGTTTAAACACTGGCTTTTGATTCGAAATTTCATGATTGAACTTTCTTACTTTAAATATATATGTACTAAAAAATTAAAATCCCCGAATGCTTCGAATTTCGATGCTTCAATTTCAAATACTTCAATTTTCTCTAATTTTTCAATTAAAAAAACTAAATAATTAAATTTTGAAAGCAAAAATTAAATCAAAATTTGTGGTAGCAAATCGTTGACAAATGCACATGATTTTTTTTAAATACCGCAAATCTATTTTATCGCGAGAAGTATGGATTTTCAATTTTTTTAGGGTTGTTGACGCAAACCTTGACCGATTTCAGTGAAACTTGGCTCAGAGCCATAAAACGCAAAAACTGTATAAATGATGTAAAAAATTAAACTTGGTAAAGTCAAAAATGTGAAATTTGCGCTCTGGAAAGCTATAAAAAATCTAATTTTTCATCGACGTCAATTGATACAGACAAACCTATAAAACCGATTGACCTACCAACTGGACATGCACGGCATCATTGTTAGAATAACAATAAAAAATTTTCACTGCATGCTACATGCAATTTTTGAATTAAAATATAAAATTAATATTGAAATAAATTTTTGTTATTTTATAGTATCTATCAAATAATAGAAATATCTTCAAGGACAAAATTTTTGATAATTGATAAAAATTTATATCATAACTTCAGAACTAATATGCCTGTAATATTTTTGTGAAATATATTGACAATCAACTCGTTGCATTTATGTCTGAAAATACCAATTTTCGTCGAACACTAACATAATGTAATACAAAATTGTTTTATTATCTTCAAAAAATCCAATTTTTGAATTTTTTGTAGATTACATTATGTAATTATTAAATTCTCATGTAAAATTATGTCAATATTACACTTTTTAACACAAAATTCGCTTTTTTCTAGAGTTATCAGAAGTTAGAAATAGTATTTTCAATTTTCGTCATTTTTTTACAGTTTAATTTTCAAAAGTTAAATTTTTAACTGATGAAAATTCAAGAAAATTTAAAATTTAATGTACAACAGTTAAAAATTAAATTTACACTTCTTTTGCTTTTTTTAATTGTTGAAAATTTATTTTCTTTGACGAAAGACACTAATTAAAAATTTTGTTTAAAAATAAGTATTATTTCGATCGAAGACTATTTATCAATATTGTTTAAATTAATATAACCGTGAGGTGTATTTTGAAGTTTAAAAATTTACCTAAATTCTTAGACGAAGGGAATTTTTATAATAATTGAATTATTAATCATTAATTATTTATTAATTATTGGATTTAATTTTAATGATTTTTCCTAAAAAATGCCGAATTCAGGTCATACTCGCCAAAATAACCTATGTTTCTAAAAATTGTAACTATTCTTTGAAATCAATTTTTCTACATACTAATAGTTACAGACGGAAAACGCATTACGTAAGGATCAATTATTACAATTAGTAAATCTTTGAAATTTAATGATTTTGTGTAAAATAACCGATTTCATGTGAAAAATGTTAACATAACCTTAAATTGTTAGGAAATTGTAAATCTTCTTTGAAACCTATATTGAAAACCGCTGGATTAAATTAAAAATGTACAAAAAAATCTTTTTTTTTAATCTCATGATTTTTTACAAAAAATACCGATTTCTGGTGAAAAAACGCCAACCTAGCCTAAAATTGTTGAAAATTTGTGAACCTTTTTTGAAATCTAATTTTTCTTTTTGTTTAAAAATACCAACTTTCAATGTAAAACGCAAATGTAATTCATAATTGTTAAAAAGTTATGAATCTTCTTTGAAGTCTAACGATTTTTTAATAAAAAATATGTATTACTGACAAAAATTAATAGCAGAATCCAAAATTGTTCAAGCTTGTAAATTCTATTATTTTAAATGAAAATCGTTGGATTTAAATCTAATTTTTCTTAAAGCAGAGTGTATCACACCCCAAAAGGCAACTTTTTCATATGGTATTATTAAGGATACTCTTGATTACCTATGTTTCTGTATTTGTTTCGAAAATTCACAAAGTGCAACGCACTATAATATTTCATTTTCTTCAATACTTTTATAAATTCTTCAATAATATTTGATACAAAAAAACAGCGTTACATGCGTTCTTCCAATCGAAAGATAGAAATATGAAAATCTGATATTATTTGGTGAACAGAGTCGCAAAAGAAAAAAATATAACTTAATATACATGCTTATGAAATTTAATTTATAAATCAAATATAATTTTATGTAATAATAAAATTTGTAGTTTCTGATAAAAGTATGACATTTTTTTTCTTTTTGTTCATTAGACTGAACCACTGTGATCCCTGCAATTGGTTTGATAGGTTTGTTTGCTGTCCTTGAAAAAGGTTGAAAGTACTACTTTTTAATAGTTTCATAGAGTTGAAAAAATGAAAGTTTTGACCTTATCAGGCTCAATTCTTCACAAAATTCATAGTTTTGCATTCTAAGGTACTAATTTAAATTTCATTAAGATCAGTTAAGAATTGCGCCGTAAATGCAATCAATCCGATCTCTAATCTAATTTGGTACCGCAAATCTTGATTAGAGGAATCCAGCAGGCACCAACAAATTTGATTATGAAAGAGATATGGCAAAATAGTCTCAAAGGTTTTGTAACACGTGACAATTCTCTCAATAAAAATGTTAATCCAATATAATCAAAAAAAAGGAGCAGATGCATTTTCAGCCTAATAGTTGAATTTTTAAGCCAAAAAGACGAATTTTTAGAAGATAGCTGAATTTTCAACCAGAAAAGTTGAATTTTCGACAATAAAGTTCATTTTTAATCCAGAGAGATGAATTTTCAATTCAAAAGGATGAACTATCGAAAGAAAACGACTTTTTTCAAAATAATTGAATCCTCAACCAATAAGATGAATTTTTAGTAAAGAAGATTAATTTTCTACCCAAGTGAATTTTCAACACGATTTTTAACAAATTCAGGCGGAAAAATCAAATCTTTTAGAAAACAGTTTAATTTTAACCAGAAAAAAAAATTTTTAACCAACTGAATTCTACTAAGAAAAGAAAATTTTTAACTAAATAAATGAATCCTCAACCAAAAAGGTGAATTTTAAGCGAGGAAGATTAATGTCTACCCAAGTGAATTTTCAACAAAATTACAAAAAATTCAAGTTAAGAATTCAAATTTTTCAGAAAATAGTTCATTTTGAACCGAAAAACATTTTTAACTAGCTGAATTTATCTAAAAAAGAAGAATTTTCAAGAAAATAGTTGAATCCTCAACATAAATTATAAATTTTCAAAATAATACATGGATTTTCTACCAAACAGTTGAATTCGCAAGCGATGAAGGCAAACATTTCAACCAAAAATGGAATGGCTACTTTTCCAGATTTAAAAAAAAAAATTATTTTTACTCAAAAAAAAACAAAACAAATTCGACTACATTTTCAACCAAATAGTTTAATTTTCTACGAAATCGTCGAATTTTTAAGCAACAAAGATGAACTTTCTACAAAAAAATTAAATGTTTAACCCAAAAATATTCATTTTCAACAACAAAATTAATTTGGTATTTAAGTTTATTTTCGTCAATCAATTTACATCTAAATAGTTCAGTTTTCAACTAAAATGATAAATCTTCAACAACTAAGAAAATAATTTTTTACAGACTAGTTCAATTTTAAGCCAAGTAGTTTATTTTTGAACCAAAAAAAAAAACTTATTCTCAAAGAAACATGTAATACGTAGTAAATATTACTACAACAACAAAAAATTTAATTTCAAAAAGGCGTATTTTTAACAAAATACATGAATTTTTAACCAGAAAAGTTCAACTTTTAATTAAGGATATCAAATATAGAGTAACAATAGAATAGTTAAATTTCCAGTGAAAAAAAAATGATTCTCAACCCAAAAAAAAAATCATGAAAATAGTTCAATTTTTAACTAAAGAGATGAATTTTCATGTAAGATGATAAATCTTCAACAAGTAAAGAAATAATTTTTCACAGACTAGTTCAATTTTGAGACAAGTAGTTTATTTTTGAACCAAAAAAAAACTTATTCTCAAAGAAACATGTAATCGTAGTAAATATTACTACCACAAAAAAAATTTAATTTGAAAAAGACGAATTTTTAACAAAATACATGAATTTCTAATAAGAAAAGATCAATTTTCAATTTAGGATATCAATTATTAACTAACGATAGAATAGTTATATTTTCAGTTAAGAAAATTAATTCTCAATCCCAAAAAAAAAAATCATGAAAATAGTTCAATTTTTAACCAAAGAGATGAATTTACATCTAAAATGATGAATCTTCAACAACTAAAAAAATAATTTTTTACAAACTAGGTCAATTTTGAGCCAAGTAGTTTATTTTTGAACCAAAAAAAAGCACTAATTCTCAAAGAAACATGTAATACGTAGTAAATATTACTACCAAAAAAAAAATTTAATTTGAAAAAGACGAATTTTTAACAAAATACATGATTTTTTAATAAGAAAAGATCAATTTTCAATTTAGGATATCAGTTATTAACTAACGATAGAAAAGTTATATTTTCAATAAAGAAAATTGATTCTCAACCCAAGAAAAAAAGAAAAAAAAATCAAGAAAATAGTTCAATTTTTAACCAAAGAGATGAATTTTCATCTAAAATGATGAATCTTCAACAACTAAAAAAATAATTTCTTACAGACTAGTTCAATTTTAAGCCAAGTAGTTTATTTTTTAACCAAAAAAAAACTGATTCTCAAAGAAACATGTAATACGTAGTAAATATTACTACCACAAAAAAAAATTAATTTGTAAAAGACGAATTTTTAACAAAATACATGAATTTTTAATCAGAAAAGATCAATTTTCAATTTAGGATATCAGTTATTAACCAACGATAGAAAAGTTATATTTTCAATGAAGAAAATTAATTCTCGACCCAAAAAAAAAAAATAATAATAATTCAAGAAAATAGTTCAATTTTTAACCAAAGAGATGAATTTTCATCTAAAATGATGAATCTTCAACAACTAAAAAAAAATAATTTTTCACATACTAGTTCAATTTTGAGCCAAGTAGTTTATTTTTGAACCAAAAAAAAACTAATTCTCAAAGAAACATGTAATACGTAGTAAATATTACTACAACAACAAAAATTTAATTTGAAAAAGACGAATTTTTAACAAAATACATGAATTTTTAATCAGAAAAGATCAATTTTCAATCTAGGATATCTGTTATTAACTAACGATACAAAAGTTATATTTTCGATAAAGAAAATTAATTCTCAACCCAAAAAATTTTAAGAAAATACTTCAATTTTTAACCAAAGAGATGAATTTTCATCTAAAATGATGAATCTTCAATAAAAAAAATGAATTTTTGAGAAAACTTTTCAACATTCAAAACAAATAGTGAAATTTTCAACTGAAAGTTTATTTTTTTGAGCAAGAAGAATAATTTTCTATCGAAAAAGACATTATCAGCAAAATACATGCATTTTCAAACAAGTACTTGAATTTTTAACTAAAAAAAATTCGTTTTCAACCAAATAGTTGAATTTTTAACTAAAAACTATAAATTTTAAATCCACAACTTCCCCTTTTTCGAATTTTTTTGCTTAAATGTGAAAAGAATGATTAGAACCCAATAAAAAAATCCAACGATTCTTGGTTAAAAGCTAATTTTTTTGCTTGAAAAGTCTACAATTATATTTTGGGCTCGGAATTCATCTTGTTTTATTAAAGATTCAACTTTTGAGTTGATAATTTGAATAATAGTAGAAAATTCAAGTATTTTGTTGAAAATTCGACTACATGTGTAGAAAATCAATCTTGTTTCTTGAAATTTCATAATTTTGTTTGAGGATTCAACTTTTTTGTTTAAATTCGTCTTTATTTGTTAAATTCAACAGGTGGGGAATTTTTTTTTTAATTGAATGTTTTTATCTGAAAACTTAACTATTCCATTTTTGGTTGAAAATGAATCCTTTATAAGTTGAAAATTCAACTTTTTTGTTGAAAATTCTTCTGTTCTGATTTAAAAGTCAGCTGATTTCTATTTGGTTGAGGATTTGAGTATTTTCTTAAAAATTCATCTTTTCTCGTTGGATTTAACTGTTTGAAAATTCGCTTTTTTGGCTGAAGAGTAATTTTGATGAAAATTCGTCCTTTGGGATTCAAAATTGATTTTTTATGGTAGAAGTCCTCTTTTTTGGTTGAAAATTGACCTTTCTTGGCAGAAAATGAACTTTTTTATCAGTAGCTAAACAGTTTTTTTATTCAAATTAAAATCCTTTTTTGTTGAAATGTGAACTATTACATGTTTCGTTGAGAATTCATTTTTTGGTTGAAAAATTAACTACTTGTCTTTAAGTTGGACTACTTTCTAAGAAATTTTTTTTTTTTTACGTTGAAAATTCATCGTTTAAGGTTGAAAGTTGAACTATTCTATTGGAAATTAACTTTCTTTTTAATCATATTTTTAGTTGAAAATTAAACTAATCATTTTAATTTTAACCTATTTTGTTGTTGATTCGTTTTTTTTGTTGTAGATAATTAATTTTTTATCTGAAAAGTTGAGTTTTTGGTGATGTTCTATTTTTTGTTTAAAATTGATCCCTTATAAGCTAAAAATTCATTTGTTTGTAAAAAAAATCGGGTATTTTGTTCAAAAATTCATCTATTTTGGTAGAAAATTATTCTTGTTTGTTAAAATTTTATCATTTTAGTTGAGGAATTGACTATTTTCTTAAAATATCGTATTTTTTTAGTTAAATTCAACTGATTGAAAATTCGTTTTTTCTCATAAATAATTAGTTTGTTAAACTGAAAATTTAGCGATTCCATTTTTGGTTCAAAACTTGTCTCTTTTAGTTGAAAACTCAACTATTTAATTAAAAATTCATCTTTCTGATTGAAAATTAAACTATTTATTAAAAATTTTTACTAATTTGTTGGAAATTCGTTGCTTTTTGTGTGTTTTTCTTTTTTTGTAAATTAGTTTTGTTCATCTGAAAACTTTACTATTTTATTTTTGGTTGAAAAATTATCCTTCATAAGTTGAAAACTCATCTTTTTTATTGTAAATTCTTCTTTTCTGATTTAAAAGTAACTGTTTTCGGAAACTGTTTTCTATTTGGTTGAGAATTAAACTATTTTGTTAAAAATTCCTCCTTTTTCGTTCGATATAACTGGTTAAAAATTCTTTTTTTTTTTTTTTGTTGAAAAATAATTTTGTTGAAAGATCGTCCTTTTGGATTTAAAATTTATTTTTTATTAGAAAAAAATTATATTTTTTGTTGAAAATTGATCTTTCTTGGCTGAAAATAAACTTTTTTACCAGTAATTCAACAGTTTTTTTTTCAATTAAAATCTTTTTTGGATGAAATTTGAACTATTACGAGTTTTTTGAGAATGTATTGTTTGGTTGCAAAAGTAACTACTTGGCTTGAAAGTGAACTACTTTCAAAAAAATTTATTTTCTTCGCTGAAGATTCATCGTTTTAGCAGAAATTTCAACTATTCGGTTGGAAATTATAACTTTTTTTAAAGATCATATTTTTGGATGAAAATTGATTTATTTAAATATTTACCTATTTTTATGGTAATTCGTTTTTTTTGTTCGAAAATTACTTTTTTTATTTGAAAAGTTAATTTTTTATTGATATTCCATTTGGGTTGAGAATTTAACTATTTTCTTAAAATTTTGTCTTTTTTTTGGTTAAATTCAACTGGTTGAAAATTCGTTTTTTCTCGTAAATAATTAGATTCTTAAACTGAATATGTAGGGATTCCATTTCTGGTTCCTGATTGAAAATTAAACTATTTTTTGGAAAATTTTACTGATTTGTTGGAAATGTGTTTTTTTTTAAATTAGTTTTGTTCATCTGAAAACTTTATTATTTTATTTTTGGTTAAAAAATTATCCTTCATAAGTTGAAAACTCATCTTTTTTATTGTAAATTCTTCTTTTCTGGTTTAAAAGTCACTGTTTTTCGGAAACTTTTTTCTATTTGGTTGAGGATTCAACTATTTTGTTAAAAAGTCCTCTTTTTTCGTTCGATATAACTGGTTAAACATTCTTTTTTTTTTTGCTAAAAAATAATTTTGTTTGAAAGATCGTCCTTTTGGATTTAAAATTTATTTTTTATTGGAGAAAAGTCATCTTTTTTTTGAAAATTGAACTTTCTTCGCTGAAAATGAACTTTTTTATCAGTAGTTCAACAGTTTTTCTTCAATTAAAATCTTTTTTGGTTGAATTGTGAACTATTACGAGTTTCGTTGAGAAATCATTGTTTGGTTGAAAAATTAGCTACTTAGTTTAGAATTAAACTACTTTCAAAAAATTTTATTTTCTTCGCTGAAGATTCATCGTTTTAGCAAAATTTTCAACTATTCGGTTGAAAATTATAACTTTTTTTGAAGGTCATATTTTTGGTTGAAAATTAATTAATATAAATATTTACCTATTATTTCTTGATATTCCATTTGGGTTACAAATTTATTTCTTATAACTTAAAAATTCGATTATTTGGTCGAAAATTGGTCTATTTGTGTCCCAATTAATCTTGTCTCTTCAAAACTCATCATTTTAGACTTTGGGTCAGGATATAACTAATTTTCTTCAAAAGTCGTCTTTTTGAGTTTAATACAGCTTGCTGAAAGTTCGTTTTTTTAATTAGTTTTTTAAACTGAACATTCAACATTTCCATGCTTGGTTGAAAATTGATTTTTTTTATTTTAAAATTCTTCCTTTCGAGTTCAAAATTAACCTTTTATGGTAGAAAAGTCATCTTTCCTATTTGAAAATTCATCTTTCTTGGTTGAAAATTCATCTTTGGCTGATTCATCTTTCATCTCTTGGCTAAAAGTGAATTTTTTTGGTGAAAATTTAAACTTTTTGAGTTGAAAGCTCAACTAGCTTAGAAAAAATTCGTCTTTTTGGCTTGAAAAATGAACTATTTGGTTGAAAATGCTACTACATACTAAATTTTGCTGTCTCAATAATATTGGTCTTTAATTTGTCGACAATGATTCAAATGTTACTTTTTGATCAGAGAAGTGTCACCTGCTACCAAATCTTTGCGACCACTGAATCAGGTGCAGATTTCTAACGATCCTAAAAGTTGTCAAAAAAATTCACGTCATCAACAAATTAACCTAAATACGATCTTCTCGATAAGTGTGATCTGTCCGAAATGACCGGTCGCGGTAGTCAAAAATGCTCGAGGCGCGAGGATGATCCCGCCGAGTCACCCTGCTAATCCTTATTTAACCGAAGTTTATCTGTGATCTGGCAGTGGATTAACTTAAAAGTCCTTCGGAAAGCCATCAACTGACAATGGAGGTTGCGAGAAGACATCACTTAGCCCTCTCTCATATCGACTCCCCTCATCTAATCATCTTTCACAGATCGCGTAAAAAGTTGCCCATTTTTCCGGGCCTCGAGACTCGGCAGTCGAGATAAGATAAGACCAAGAGACCGAGTTGCTTCGTAATAGAAATTGAGTGAGTCGAGAGCAGAGGAATTCCAGAGAGAGAGAAAAAAAAAAGGGACCTGAGCGCGTGCATTGCTCGGGAAACTTAATTTTCCGGGTTAACGCCGCCCTTCCAAGATCCAATATTGACAGTCGACACCTGCCAAGGCAAACCGCCTTCGACATATGATGAACTGAAGGACACGTGACTTGGCGATATAAATGGATCTTTTGTTGATCGAGCATCCTTTTGGATTTTCTGGCGGAATAATCGAATCGACACGGATTCCAGATTTAAAAATGACTAAAAAGGTAGATTCCAAGACGTCCTTCTATAACAAGGTTCATTTTTTATGAGTTGGGTATATCTGCGCGGGCCCGGTGGATCAAAAATAGAACTCATTTTGGATCGAAACAAAAGAATTGTCTGCTGAAAGAAGAAGAAAATTGAATTTATTTAGATTCGCGGTAGCCAATCGCCGCACAGGCACAGTGGGGCAAAAAGGGATTTTCTGGATAAATTACTTTAGAGCTAATGGTGGTCCCAAAATGTATTGACAAATTTCTTTCTTTGAATTTTCATGCACATCGACCCCAAATTTGTTCGAATCCAACAAAAAGTACTTTTTTTTGAAAATGATATTCAGAGGTTCCGCAATAGGTGGTCAAAAATTTTTTTTTTTGAATTTTTATGCATATCGCCCGGAAATTTATTCGAATCCACAAAAAGATATATCTATATTTTCGTTTGAAGGCCATGTGACCAGTGGGTCACGTGACCGGCTTCCTACCTTACCGACACTTTTTTTATTTGTAAACTTATTTTCACACGAATAGCCACA
>JAABKJ010003392.1:0-26047 GCA_011634705.1 Andricus grossulariae | reverse complement strand
GTTTCAAGGAAATAAAGAAGTTCTTCTTTAAAGATTCATGAGAAAATTGAAACGATTTTCTATTTTTAAAAGTTAATTTTAAGACAAAATTGAAGATTATTTCAAAATATTTACAACGAGACAAAATAAATTATTTTCTAGCTTTAAAAAAAATATATATATCAATTTTTATAATTTAGTTCAATTAAGCGTTAATTTCAATTTGTCAATAATCATTATAAATGTCAATAAAAATAAATTTCAATTCAAATTTACTATTTTTACAATGTAAAAAAATTACAATTTCCATCTAGACACTTGTAAAAGTTAGGTAACAAACATTTCTTTACTTTTAGGTTAAAGATTACTTTTAGATTAAAGATATTTACAAAACCACGCAATATAATCTGAGTGAAATCTTACAGTCAGAAAAAGCGACAACGTTTAGATAAATCGTTAAAGAAACTTCCGCTAAAGAAAGTTAAAAAATCACACAGTGAAAGCCAGTGTGTCAGTTTTTATGCAACTGAGCGCCTAAAGAAAGTTGTTACTTTCTTTGAATCATGGACCTTCCTCTATAAGGAAGCAATTCGAATTTTCGTTACATCCCGGAAATCAAACATTTTCTCAATAAGTCCTTGTCGGTCCTCGGAATATGTAAATCTTCCGAAAATGGTAGTCGGAACTAGGTAAATCTATCAAATCACTTGTGGACAAAAAAATGTTTTCCAGAGCCATAGAGATTTATAGCCTTATGTAGGAACATTGGCATTTCTCTCAAACCCATAACTGAGAAGTTATTTTAAAACATTTTCTGATAGTCCGAGGAAGTTTTAAATATTCCAGAAATGGGAATCGAAACTAAAAAACATTATACTTTTAAAACAATGTCAGTTTGATTTTCGAAAATGGGTGAAAAAACAGAAGAAATGACCTTCAACTTTCACTACATCGACTTTGAAGTCCTCCACACTTTCAAAAATTAGTATCAGATATTTCACAAAATTCATGAGTATTATATAATAGGTACTTAACAAATGGCGATTTGTTTTACTTCAATTTAATGATTATTTTAATTAGTAGAGCCAAAAATGTAAAAAATAATTATCTCGGCTCTGGATAGAAATTTTAAGCTGAACTCTAGCTTAAAAGAAGCTTTTCGATTTAGCAGTTTCATCTCAAAAGTTGAACAGTTAATAAAAATTATTGATGTCTGACTTAAAAGCGTCAGAATAATTACGATCATTACGAATTATCAAAGCATTATTCAGCCTTTAAAGTTCAAATTGTTTAAGCGTTTAATTAAACAAATTGTTTAAGCTGATTGAAATGTAAATGTTACATCTTTAATGTTTTGTGATTGATTATGAAAAATCATAAAATCAGGACAATATCATCCTGCTTGAATCTAAATTAGGAGCACAAAATGTGAAGGAGAGAAATTATTAAAAATCAAATGGGACTGCAAATATGAACTGTTTTTTTCTATCTTTTTTTATTTTCTCGCAATAATATAACAAGGCCAATGGAACCTATTAGAATTTGAAAATAAAATAATACCTTGTCATGACTTTGGGAAGAAAAAATTGTTTAAACAAATGAAAATTGTTAAAAAAATTACCAAAAATGTTAAACAAGAAGTTGTCAACAGAAATATGTCAAACAATTGAAAATTGTTTGAAAATAAAATAATATCTTTTCATGATTTTCAGGGGGGAAAAAATTGTTATTAGATATTATTGAATCCAATTTTAATAGGTTGCATTGGCCTTGTTATTTTATTGCGAGAAAAAAAAGATACAAAAAAAATCAGTTAATATTTGCAGTCAAATATGATTTTTAACCACTTCTTTTCTTCACACTTCGTTCTCTTAATTTAAATTCAAGGAGTAGAATATTGTCCTAATTTTATGATTTTTCATAACCAATCACATCAATCACAAAACATCCAAAATATGAAAATTGCCTTTTATTCAGGTTGAACCATTTGTTTAATTACACGTTTAAATAAATTGAACTTTAAAGGATGAATGACGTTTTAAAAATTCGTAATGTCTTTTACAAAGAAAAAAATTAATTCCAAACACTTTCAGCACATTTATGAATATTCCACAACATTCCACAAATTTTTTAAATATTCACATTATAATATAACATTATTTCAGAAAAGTTCAGAATATTTTTAAACGATTCATAGTATTCTAGACAATTTAGATTATTTAAAAATACTTCAGAATACTCTACAATATTCTATAAGAGTCCAGAAATTTCTAGGAAATTACAAAATTCTAAAATAATTAATAAAATTTTAAAATAATCCAGAATATTCTATAAAATTCAAGAACATTCTAAAATATTCCAGACTATTCTTAAATATTTCAGGACAATATAGAAAAATCGAAACTACTTTAAAATACTCCAGAATGTTCTAGAAAATTTCAGAGTACTCTCGTATATATTTTTGAACATTCAAGTGCATTCCAAAAATGTGCAGAAATTTCTGAAATAATATATTCTAATAAACTTCAAAACTATCCAGAATATTTCCAAACATTTAATACTGTGTTCCAAAACTCACTGGAAATATTGGCCAGTTATGCTTAGGGGAACCGGGTACAAATTTCTAAAAAATGCTTGCATTAAGAATATTTTTAATTATTTAAAAATTCCAAAAACCTGAACTCATTGCGAAAATTGTATAGAGCATACTTGAATTTGTCCAAATTTGTTACATTGTATTTCTAGCTCTAGGATCAAGTGAAAGTGCAGGTTTCCGAGCAGTGAACTAAATAACGTAATTTTTTTCGTACGTCCTTCTGTAACTCAGTACCAAGTTTTTGCACACAAAAAGAAATAAACCAAAGCACCATGGTTTCTTTCAAAAAAATTTGTTTTTGGCTAATCTTTTGTTCTTATTGCTTTTTAGCAGATTTCTAAAAAATAATACGATTATAGTGCATGATAGCGTGTTTTCTCGATGAAAAAAATTATGTAAAATATGACCTCATTCAATTTTTGATAATTAATTATTTATTCGATGATGATAGCATAATTTCATGCCAAAAGGTCTTCAATAAAGTATAAATTCTCTAGTCCAGTCATTTAATTTACCCGAAGGTTCCAAAGATAGCGCCTCTAAGGAATGCTACGGTGCTCCGATGTAATTTGTAAAGTCAAAATGTATTCACTGACAAAATCAGCATTTCACGTCAAAAGTTTTCAAAAAAAAATGCATTCCTCTAGCGCACGTTGAACCCACCCCAAACCAACCTCTAAAGTTTTTGCATATAATTCTGCTATTATCAGCGAAAACATTTTGACTTTTCAAATTAGCGTCTTCACAGAATCTTTGAAGCATTAAGGGTTGACTTAGGGTGGGTTCCACATGTGCTAAAGGTATGAAACTTTTTCTTGATACTTGCAACATGCAATTCTGCATTTATCAATTAAAATATTTTGACTATTTGAATGAGTGCCTTTTTACAGAATTTGTTTAACACTAGGGATTGATTTGGGATGCGTTCCACATGCGCTAGAGAGATGAAACTTTTTTGGGTTTCTTTGGAATTAAATTCTGTCATTATCATCGAGAAGATTTTGACTTTTTATATTAGCGTCTTTTCAAAATTTATTAGACTTTAGGGGCTGATTTTGGATACTTTTGTTATTAAATTCTGCTTTCAACAGAAAAAAAATTTTGTCTGTTAGAATGAGTGTATTTGTGTTCCACATGTGTTAGAGGAATTAAACTTTTTTGTGGTGCTTTTAGCATGAAATGCTGCCATCATCATTCAAAATATTTTCACTTTAAATTTGTTTTTTAGAATTTTTAAACCGGTAGAGATTGATTTGTGGTGGGCTTCACATACGGTAGAGAGATTCAACTATTTGGCAGTGCTTTTGGCATGAGATTTTTCCATTATCAGTCAAAAAAATGTTCACTTCAAATTTGTGATTCAGAATCTTCGAAACTTTAGGGAATGATTTGGGGTGGGTTTCACATGCGCTAAAGCGATTAAACTTTTTTAGGTAGATTTTGACATAAGATGCTGCTACTATCAGTAAAAACATTTCAACTTTTCAAACAAATAAAATAAAATTTCTTGCGTTTTTCATCAACGTTGCGAGCTTCAGGTTCAGCCGAAATAGTAAACTGAATTTCACTAATCGTGACAAAAATTGTCTTGTTTTTACGCCCGCTTATGTGTGTGTGTGTGAAACTTTTTTCTGTTCATCATATCTCGAAAACTAAAAGAACTATGATCATAAAATTAGGAACGAATTGTAGCTCCGACTGATATTCAGGTCTGATAGGATTCTGTGCTAGATCGGCCATTTAGAAGTAGTTATTTTGAGTTTAGAGATTTAAACAAATTTTTACCTTGTTTATATGAGAAAAACTTTTTTTATATTCAAAATACAGCAATACGATATCAAGTGTATTTATTTCGCTTCTTCGAGATCCATCGATCCATTTACTTTTGGAACCTTTTATGACTCTCCAGTACTGATTTATGTCATAAAAAAATGGTTTATTCTGTTTATATGAGAAAAACTATTTTGAGATTCAAAATACAACAATACGATATCTAGTCTATTTGTTCGCAATTTCAAGACGCATCGATTGACCTATTGTTGAAACTTTTATGACTATAGTACTGTATCTGACATGGTTGCTCGCGTAATCGAGACTCGTCGAATGACCTATCGACCGATATATACCGATATATAAATTTAAAAAATATATTTTTTATCTTGTTGACCTGAGGAAAACTTGTTTAATATTGGGAACGCAATAGTAATGTATGTGATATATTTGTTCGCGTCTTCGAGATGCGTTGATTACCCAATTGTAAAACCTTCCACGACCTACCATAACCTACGAATATCGTTTCTAAATTTCTTAACAAAACTTAGAAAATGAAAAAGAAAGGTTACATTGTTCATATAAAGAAAGCCTTTTTTAATTTGGAATATAACACTACCGTAAGTTAAAAACTTGTTCATTTTAGCAGAACATGTCGATTGACTTTTTTATAGCCTCTCTGACTTTCTGAAAATAACATTTTCGGTAACATAAAAACATAAGCTTGAAAAATATTGAAAGTATTTATTTTTTGTCTTTTCTTCGAGAAAAACCTCCCTACATGAATAGTATTTTGCAGCGGTATTGAAGTTTTTGTAGCCCTGGCCGAAACCCTTATACTTTCGGTCGGGTGTTCGTCCGTGGTACTTTTTTCCCTCGATGGGAATAAGGTAAAGTAGGGGAAGTAAGGTAAAGGAGGGGAAGTGAGAAGAGGAGTAGGAAAATGATAAGAGGAGAAGTGATTGTAAATCAGGGGTGGAGAATAAGAGAAAATGGAGGAGGCTTAAAGGAGTTAGTGAGGGGAGGAGAAGTGAATAAAAATGAGGGCAGTGGAGATGAGGGTATGGGAAATAAGGGGGAAATAGGGAAATTGAGGGGAATTAAGGAGAGGGGAAGTACGAGGAGGAGAAGTATGGGAAATGAGGGGAGAGGTAGTATAGGAAATGATGGGAAGTGAGAGGAGTAGTAGGTTAATGAGAAAAAGTAGGAAAGGGACGTGAAAGGGTTAGGAGGCGAAGTGAGGGGAAGTAGAAGAGGAAGAAGTGGGGAAGGGAGAAATGAGAGAAGGCATAGTAGGGTGGCGAAGTGGGAAGAGCGCGATTACGGGTGGACAGGAGAAATAGGGAAATGATAGGATGTAGGGGAGGGGAAGTAAGCGAGAGGAACATTTTATCTACTAAATAAACGTCTTAATACATAGGCTTAATATACCTTTTTTGTAGAAGCGAGGTGCCTGTTTTTTCATGCACATGATCTCTTAATTAAAACAACAAACGGTTTATAATGAATGATTACTAGCCTAAACCGAGACTCCAATGAAACATTTTCAATATAAGGATCACTCGACTCGATCTCCAAATGGAGTATTATTCTTGCAGGGGAACGACCCGTTCGAACATAAGTCAACGAGCAAAGTGTTTGCTTGATGAGGAGGATGGGTGGTAGAGGAAGAGAATTTAATAATAATAGGGGGTGGTTGACAGAGCGTACTGCTCGTAAGACATGGATGTAATCTTGGGGTAACTCATACGTTAAGACGGGGGACACATTCCAGCGAGTAACAAATGCCACCCACCCACCCCCACCACAATTTAGTCACCCAACTCATTCTGTTCGATATCATGAACGAAGGAAGGGTTGGGGTTGAAGGAAGGCGCGGCGACATAATTCTAATTTTATTGCCAGCCCCGGCCGCGCACGCAAGCCGGCTCTCTTCGGAACGCGAATTTATGGGCGATTTTTCTTATTAATTTTCATAAGTTCGACATGTGAGCTCGGCTTGCGACAAAGCCAAACTTGGCCCCCTACTACAGCCCTACTGTTGGAAAGCCGCCGTCGCTTCCTCCCACTGGATGTGGCTTATTGAAAGATGCCGGTGAGATTCGGAGGGTTTAATCCCCAACTTTTTACGAGAATACTTCAGCCCCATCGGCAAGTCCTCCGTACGTGAGAGCGATATGAGTCGCTCAGAATACCGAACGCTAGATTAAAAAGTTCTTGGAGACAAAAACCGCGATGTGGTGAATTGCACCAAGCTAGAACCGAAGTGTGTCTGACGACTGATAAGTGAAGTTTCAGCTAAATTATTTCAGAAAAGTTTCATTGTCACTTGAGAGTTTGTAAAATTGGTAAGGATGCGAAAGTTTGTGAAGTTACGGAGGGTTGTGCGTAGCTATGTAGTTGTATTTGATAAACTGAATTTAAAAAATTTGAATTTACATTACGAGAGGGCCTTCCCACTTTCTCACACCATTATCCTTCCACTTACTTCTCCCTCCTCTACTTTCATTTACTTCCCCAACTATCCCCTTACTCTCCCTTAACTACTTCCTCTAACTACCCTACTGTCCCTCCCGTCATTACCCATCATTTCCCATACTTCCCCACCTCTCATTGTCCATATTTTCCGTATTCTCAATTCCCGTCACTTTCCCTATTTCCCATACCCTCATTTACATTCACTTCCCTCCCCCTCACTAACCTTTCTACCCTTTTCCTAATTTTTCCTAATTCCCTTCCCTCATTCACCATCACTTCCCCTCCCATAATTTCCCATCACTTCCGCTTCATTCATTTCCCTTAATTTCCCCCACTCCACCAGCCCTCACTTCCCTTCCTTTCCCCTTACTACCCTTACTTCCTTCCAGAAAAGAAGTATGATGGACGGACACCCGACCGAAACTATATATAATTTCGGTCGGGTTTAAGGGTTTCTACTCCCGGCTATGAAACTCTAAAACTATACAGGCCTCGGACTCATTCGAGAAATTCAAAATAATGTCTATGGTAGCATAAATTTTTAAAAATAGTAGCGAAATACTGTAACGCAATTTTTGAATGACTAAATCGAGGGGTTAACTATTTTTTAAATCTGGTGTGCAATATACATCTCCCAGAAAATAAGGTGAAATCCTTTTGAATACTTAAAAATACCCTGAAAGCTTTGAAATCCATTGAAATTCTTTAGATCCCCTGAAAACTGTTCAGATCCTCTGAAAATTCCTGACAAACTCGTCAATCTTTTTAAATTCCGTGAAATCTTTAAAATCACTTAAAGTCCGTAGAAATCCTATAATTTTTTTGAAATCGTCTAAATCTCTTCAATATGGTGACAGCCCTTGAAATTCCTGAAATCCCTGAAATGCATTGACATCCCTAGAAGTCCATTGAAATTTAATTTCATAAACTTCTCGAGTAATCCACTGGAATCCCTTGAAATAATTTAAATATCGTTGATATCCTCTATACCTTTTTAAAATCCTTTGCAATTTTCTATAAACCTACAAAATTCTTTAAAACCCTTTAAAAATGTTGAAATCTCTTAAATTACTTGGAATTTTTTTAATTACTCCCCTTACTCTTTAAAATCCTTCATTTAGGTTTTCAACTTCAAATCTATGAACTAGGATTTCTTTTGAAATTGTACAATTTGAAAAATTTAAATTCGAAGCTAAACAATTTTTAGTGTTTCAGTTTATTTTTAAACTTTATTTTTGAACAATTAAAATTTGAGCGCTTTCAATTTGATAGTTTTCACTTTAGAATGTGATTTAATATAATTCCGGAATTTCGAACGCTTTTAGTTGAAATATGTAATGAATTTTTGAATGATAATCAATTTAAAACAAATTGAAAATATCAAGGAAATATAAATTCGTTCATTTTTTCACAATCGAATTTCAAATTATTCGATTTCGAACGTTTTCAACTTTAAAAATTTTGTACTATTATTCAAACATTATTAGTAATTACAGTACTCATTATTGTTAAAAAGGTGAACTTCTTTTAAAGTATCCTAAGTTCCTTAGAATCCTTTGAAATCCCTTGAAATTGATCAAATCCCTTAAATCTTGTGAAATTCGAAGTAATCGCACAAAAATCAAGTAAAATTCGGTAAAAAATCTTAAAATCTGTGAAATCTTCCAAAATTCTTTTAAAAAATGATGAAATCTTTGAAATCCTCTGAAATAGCATAAAATCTGATTAAGCTCTTTGAAATTTATTGAAATCTTTTATATTTTCTGAAATTCCTTGAAATCTTTTTAAATGCCCAAAAAGCTTTCAAATTCCTCGAAATATTTAAAATCCGTTGAAATCAATTGAAATCTTTTCAAAATCCTTGAATTTTAATGATTTTCTTCAATCACATTACTCAAAAAACCAGGGTATCAAAACGTTGCAAACTAAATTATGCATCAAAATAAAACTACATATTTAGCAACGTTCTGATGCGATTTTCTAGATCAATCATGGAATCTTTCCATTTTTTTTTTTTTTTTTTTTTTTAAATCCTACGAATCCCTCAAATATTGTGAACTTGCTAGAAATTTTTGAAATCTTCTGAAATCTTACGGAAATCGTTTGAAATTTCTAAATACCTTGAACTTTTCTACAATTCTACTAAGTTCTTTGAAATCTTATGAAATTAAATTCCATGAAATCTTTGATACCTTTTTTAAAATCCCTCAAAATTGTTGACATCCTGATATTTCTTGAAATGTTGTAAACTACCACCGTAGTTATACATATTAAAAAGATTCCAATTCTTTAATGAAAAAATTATATTTTTTGAAGCCACCAAATTCAATCAGTACGAGAAAAGTCTAAACTCACAGGGATTTAAAAGGGAAGTAATTTCAACCTCTGGCGGACGCTATTGATGATTCTCGGCCATGAAAAATTAATTTTCGTTGCTCTAGATTCAACTCGGACAACATTTTTTCCTGAGATATGAGAATAATTCGGTGAATGATAAATAGCTTTTTAGTTATGCAACTCGAACTGTTCCAAAATATTTACCGAACTGTTAATAAATATGAAGACTGGGTGAGGTAAAATTTAAAAACAGGATTCAAGTATTTTGACAATCAAACACTTAATTTATGTTTTACTTTTACAATCATTGTTTAATTTCATATCTTAAACTTCTTAGAATGTAGAAGTACAAAAATTGTACTTCTACATTCTAAGAGTTAACTTGATCGTTACTTTCGAAAAATCATTTTAAATTCTCAATTGTCAAAGAATTTTTCAATTTAAAATATTTTCGAAACTGGAAATTATATTTAATTTCAAGTAAAATAATAAAGAATCTTATATTAATTTGTAAACTAAATTTCCTTTCTTTCAACACAAATATAATTTTTCTTAATTTTAATCACTGGAAAAATTAATAATAATATAATATAATAAATAATTTCTAAATGAAAACCCTCTATAATTAAGACATCTATTGCATCAGTTATTATAACCAGGTGTAAAACTAAACCATTTTTTTTTAGTCTTACATTCACGATTTAAAACTTGCAAATTGTGAATTTTTAATGTTTTAATAATACAGGGTGGCCATTTAAATCAAGGATAAAAATTCGTGGTTACTTTATGGTTTTTCCCCGTTAGCAAAAATTTGTCACGGTCATTGAAATAAAGAAATTCGAACTCTTAAACCTGAAAGTTTTTTCATTCGAAGTAATAAAAATTGAACTGTAAATTAAGGCACTCACGAGGAACCCTTTTGAATTTAAATTAAATGCCGTTATATTGCAAAAAAATTAATTTTTATAAATTGAAGAGTTCTAAGATTTCTGGTTAAAAAATATAAATTGATGCTATTATTTGCAATGCTCTAAATTGAAGAAAAAATCGACAAATTTGAAATTTTTTAAAATTAAATCATTTTAAGCAATTTTAAGTTAGAACTATTACAAATTAAATGATTAGGAATTTTTTCGGCTGAAATTTTTTTAATTAGAAGATAATTTTTTGTTATTTTTAATCGTTTTAAACTAACAACAATTCAGTTTCGATGGTTTATTTCTAAATATTTGTTTCATAATTGCTCATTTTAAAGAAAAAGTAAAATATTGCTAAATATTAAAAAATTGTTCTTTTCTCAATTAAACTGCTTTAATTGAACGGGTAATAATTTAAAAAATATCAAACTGAAACAATATTTGAATAGGTTTTAAAATTGAATACAAGCGTTTAATCATGCATCCATTAAGTTTTACTTTAAGTCGGTAAATTTGTGAAATTCCCCGTCACAAAATTAGTTTAATGTCATTTCCCGGTTTTTCCGTTTGCTGGTCCAGCAACCAACCTGAAATAATTCAATTTTGGAGATTCACAATTTCAAAGTAAAAATTTATAAAATTCGACATTTTTGTATTTTCTTTTATAAAGTCTACAAATTTACTACCTTGATCATGGATTAAACGAGCAGAATTTTATTAATTTTCACTGTCGCGTTAGATACATTTTAGTTCAGTACGTAAAATATGTTAGAAAATGAAAATCATAACCATGAATAATTAATGATGATATTAATTACGAATAATGATTTTCCTAGCATTTAATTCATATGGCCGATGAAATTCCCATTCTCATAATTCAGTTTACCAGAGTGCAAAATCTCATCTTGCTGCCGCCCCGGAGACCCGTGCACGATTCCTGCCAGATCTTCAACAACCCGAGTTTTTTTAATTCAGCACTTACAATATAATATAATGCCTAATCCTATTTTCAAGAACATATATTTAATTCTAATGTGGTCGGATGTCTACCTTAGACGTCTAACTTGGTCGGATCTCTGCCTTCAAACTCGACTGTTGAAAGAACAGCTGAACTCGGTAGGTGGTTTTCTGCAGTTTTCCTCTCTTCTGGCCAAACGTCCAGGTAGATGCGAGTACTTCTAATAAAGTTACATGCAGCTGCGAGTTACGAATGGATGTTATTAAACTCATACAGTGATTCTAAGCCAAACTTAGTGAAAGAAAAATTTGCACAGACCCATACCCAGTAAAGTGGAGTCGTCTGGCGGTATATGTACTCATGCTCAAGAACTTAAATGATACTTTAGCAGCGAGGATGACCCTAACAAGACAATAACAATAATAAAATAATATTAATAGAAAAATCAGAGTATTCTTATATCTGCCAGTTCGGAAAAAATTTGGCATTACTAGGATAAGCTAGACAAGTGCAAATATAATATGCAAAACAGAGCTGAAACCTAGAGACGGAATATTCGAGTAGTCGGGCGGAAAGGAGCCTCTTCGACGCTTCGGGGTTGTAAATAATGGAGGGTGACGAACGTTGCTACTGGTGAACGTGTACAGGCGACACGAAAACAGCACTGGCTTCGGGGATAACGGAGGGATGTTGCGAATTGAAAATTACATGACAAACTTGGCCCAAGATTTACTGCGCCTTGCTTCAAATTGAGAATAAACAAGCACTCCGCGTCAAGACTAGACGGCCAATAAGCAATTTCGTACGTAGAAAAGTTGAGAATCGTTGCACACAAGGAAAATTGTTAGCAAAATTTAATTTGTATGAGTAGAGTACAAAATATGTCGATTAGAAAAGTTTTTCAACCAAAAGAGGTCACATTCATTGTCAGAAAATATTTATACATACATCAATGTATGTTTCGTTATTTGAAGGATTCGTGGAGCATAAGGACGTTAGTGCCAAATTTCTCTTTTAGTAAGGTGGGCTTAGAATCACTGTATGGATACAATCACAACCAGTGATAGTTTGCTGCTGCATTCGACTTTATTTGAAGTAATCGCATTTGCCTGGAAGTTTGGCCAGAGAAGAGGAAAACTGCAGAAAACCACCACTTGAGCTTAGCCGGTTTTATCAACAGTCGAGTTTGAAGATAGACATTCCACCAATACCATCGAATGCACATTTTATTAGCCTAAACTAATTCTTTTGACCTAACTCATATGTCTCGGTAGAAGATGTTGGTCCAGTTGGATTTAGAAGTGGGTCAAAATCCATGTATGATATTTTTATTAAATAAACTACGTATTCTTGTCTGTTATTTTCACAATTCAATAGAGCTACACTATCGTCGGAAATTATCTAAACGGCCAGTACAAGCGGTGCTAAAAATCAATGCTGACTTTGAAACGTGATTACTCGTTAAAAAAAACGATAAACTTTTTAAAAAATCTATGAAAAGCTTATGAAATTAAGCGTCAAATGAGCCCTTATAGAGATATATTTGATTTTTTAAAGAGAATATACGACCATGGTCATGGGGTTTTCCCGGAGGTGGTTGCTTCTTTCAAGTTGTTTCTTTCATGGTTAAAAAAAAATCAAAGCCATTAAAGTTAAATAGTTTGTTGTATCCCCTTTTAAATTCGAGTTTTAACACTAATTCTCTCATGGCCCGGGACCCTTCATTTATGAGAACCAAATACATTTTTCTTAATATAACTCAACAAAAACATTACGTATGAAAAAAACTTTGCCAAGTACCTGCATTATTTTTATATTTTATTTATTTAACGCAGTCTCTCATGAGGTATTAAAGGTGCTGCAGCTTAAGTAATTCTTCCATTTAATACCAAAGTTATTTAATTTCAAAAATCAAAAAGATGTAGGAGCCCAACTTCATGATCCTAGAAACTGATAATGGTGTTTTTTTTTCTTAAAGATCTCACCAAAGACGAATGCAATGTTTACGTGTAACTGTCCAATAATTTTGAGACTAAATCTAGATCATTATAATCAAATGAGTATCACCCTGCTGCAAATCACTTTCATCCAACTTGAAGATCAAAGTAATACCCCAGGATGTTCTGTGATGTTAAAAATAATCCAGATGTGAAATAAAAAGAATAGCCAAGTACGAATAGAAGGAAATCTATAAATATGTGTTGTTTTTAATGAAAGAAATTAGATCAATGAATTAGTTTAATAAATCATTTTTTTATTTATCTAAAATATCAATTTATTTTTCTTATCAAGCCAAGAAATTAGTTAATAAACTTATTTGTTGAACTAATTCCTTTCATTAAAAAGAACATCTGTTTATAATTATTAACTATTCGTACTTGGTTTTATTGTTTGATTTCACAACTTTGATTACCTTTAAAATAAATAAATTAAATATTCAAATTCATGCTGGTACTTGGCGGAATTTTCTCACATATGCTTTTGTTGAGATTTTAATAATTTTTTTAGTAATAACGAAAAATCCACACAGTGTAATCATTTCTTCTGTCAACATTGCTTTCTTAGGCATTTTTTTATTTTGGGGTCTGTGGATTTCTTCAATTGTCAAATAATAATATTATTCAAACTTACAAAACAATTATTGTAAACAATTTTCTCCAAGAATCTCGCCAAAATCAGTATAATTTAGTCTACCATAGTTTTGTGTCTGCATATTTCGAAAATTAGTAATTTTTTATATAAATGCAAAACTAACTCTGTTTTATGTTTATGGATCACTTTTTTATACAAAAGCGGCAAATATACACCTTATTTTATTATTATACTTCAAATTAATTAGAAATACTTTCAGAATATTATACTTCTCTAAACAAAATTTGAGTTTATTTATTAAAAGCTATTAAGCCATACATTCATCTACATTTCAAAAATCACGTTTATAATACTTCTTTTCTCAACGGCTGCTTGCAATCGCGAATTTATTTCGTCCTGATTAATACGCAAAATCATAAAATGATATTTGATTGTAAATATTTTATAATCATAGGAATAAAATTATAGCCTGCAGACGACTTATTGTTGAGCGCCTTTTTCTTCTTTTTTTTGAAAATTCGATTATAGCTCATTATTTAAATTTTTAATTAATACCTTTCAAACTTGAAGAATCTTTGTACTTTTGTGAGTTCTATATACTCATTAAGTTCGGTTAAGATATCTCAAAAATTAACAGAGATAATCCATTTTAATTTTTCAGGATTATTTATTCATTTATTCATTTAAATAATTCCAGGTATCAATTTTTTTCTATTTCTCAATTCGTCCTTCACGGAACATTTTTTTTGCTCGTATGGGCATTTATAATCTTTTTCTACTTTTTGTTAGTACTTGACGGCGATCACAGAAAAATAATAGGTAAAAAGCGTTTCAGGTAAAAATGCTGGAGCTAATCTCGGCATACGAAAAAAATTAAGATCCGTAAGGTTAACATGAAAAATTAGCGATCTTTGATTTACCCTTGCCGTTCTTCAGTTTTTTGTATGCCAAGATTACACCCAGAAGTTTTACCTGGAACGCTTTTTAGCTTTTGTTTTTTATGTGATTTACTGCCGCGTACTGTTTCATAAATTGCCTTTTGTTTTAGACTAGACTTCATTAATTGTATAAGCAACAGCTTAGGATTCAGCATTAATAAATAATTTAAGTACTTATTACTCAAAATTAAGATTTAATTACGATTTCAGTGTGCAGTGCATGCTTTTACTCATTCTCTGTTATTAAATTACATGACATTTGTATACGGTTTTTTTAGATTGCACAATACAGATATAATTACATATTCCAGATGTTTCAACATTATATAATTAACAAATTAATTACTTTTCTTTATTAAAAAACCGTGTATTTCTCCGAAATTTGATTAGCTTGAAACATAATGTAATCTCCTGTTTGCTAATTCTGTGAATAATATTTATTCTTACCAATAACAAATCTTAAAAGATTACAATTACATTTCAGAATGAAAATAGTTTTAAAAATAATATAAATTTTGTTCAAAAGTAGCGCGCATCTCATTGTGATCAATATCAAGAATTTAATCCTCTACAGACTCAATTCCTTGACGGATTTTGATTTGAGTTATAACCAATTTTTTAAACTATTAAGTTTCATGAGCAGACCAATCGACATATTAATACACTCAATGTTGAGATAAAAAAATTTGATAAAAAATGAACTTTTATGAAAAAGAATTGAAATTGTTCATTGTTTAAACAATTTTAGTTTAAACAATTTGTTTTAAAAGTTCGGTTACGAAAAAACTAATAGCACTGTTCAATTCTACGGGAGAAATTACAGTCCAGATGTAAGGCATTTTTTTTCTCAACCCTATTTGTTATGTAGTATAAATAAACAATTACATCGTCCGACAGCCGCTTACGCATTTAATTATACTCACTCCATTAAATATAGGGTAGAGAACAAAAATTCTACATTTTTCCCGTAGTATAAATTCTTCTGCATAAAAAATCATCTTTCAATCAATGTTTTCATCCCAACATTAACCTTTCTACTAGTTCAATTGGTTTTCCAATTAAACTTAATAGAGAAAGAAGTTGTTTACCTTCATAAGCTGCTTATTAATTTTCAAATTATGATCAATGTTCGTTACTAATACTATTCCAATAATGAATTACAACAATTTTAGGATAAAATATTTTTTTACAACAAACTAATATACTGAATAATTTGTTTAAATAAATTGTTTATAACAATTAACTTGTACGTTAATCCAATTAATTACGTTCCTTAAGTATATCCGGATTATTTCTAATCAATATCGAGATCATTTAGGCAATTTTCTTTTAGATAAAAAATCATGTTCTTAATATTACTAATTTTGTCGCTATATTCGTTTATATATTGTTGCACACAAAATCAAATTGAAAATTCGAAGTGTTTGATGAGCTTTAAAAAGTAATGCTGTGAATTTGTAAAACAAACTTTAAAATCCGTCAAGAAGTAGAGCCTGTATGGAATTAGTCGATTTAAACAACATTAGTCAATAAACCAATTTTTATAGTTAAGCACCGTGCACAGGTATTTGCTCATATAATTTGTTTATGCGTTTTTTATTTTGTACATTTTTTCATAGATTGAGGTTAAGGACTAGTGGGTGTTCCTAGGGAGCGTGTTTAGCGCGTATGTGGATTTGATTCCCAGTAGGCATGACTTGCGTCTGGTACTTGATTGGTGATTGTGGAAAAAAAGTCAAGTTAGAGAGATCAGTGAATGTTATGCAGTAAAATAATAAGTGGATAAGTTAAAAGAGTATATTTAATACTGTCAGGAGGAGGTTAGTGAAGATGAATGAATAAATTAATAAGTGAAAATTAAACGTTTTCAATGAGCGTCGTCAGTTGATGATGCTAATGACATAGGTTATGAGAGGGTTCCTGAGCGGTTTTCCTAGTAGGCATATTCTGAAAGGAACTCACGAGTAGGCGTTTATTCAACGAGTGTTGATAAAGGGCGTGGCTTATGGATTTCATTAGTCAGTATGGTAAATAGTAGTGGTTAGAAGAATGTATTAATGGGTGCATTGATAATAAAGGATACTTGGTAGGTGTGTCTATCAGGCATTCCTAGAGGGCATGATAAATGGGCGTTACTAATTGAATTAGGCCTGGCGTGTGGGCTTGCTCAATGTTTACTGCACATATCACTGTTTAATCTTCCACGTCGTAAGAAAATTATTTGAATAAACAAATTATTCATCTGCGCACATTTTCACACACAATTTTCAATTGCACATGTTGCTTCTACATCTTGATCCGGTATTGTGCTAACTTTTGTATATCGTTAGTAGCCGTGTCAGGTGGCTATGTGTGCGTTATTCCAGTGGGAGTGATTCCCAGTGGGCGTGACTTGCGTCTGGTGTTTTATTAGTGGTTATTGAAAAAGGTCAAGTTAGAGAGGTCAATAAATGTTATATAGTAGAATGATAGATGGATATGATAAAAGAGTATAGTTAATATTGTTGAGGTGCATTTAGTGAGGATAAATTAATTCATTCATTAATGAAAATTAAGCGTTCTCAATGGGCGTGGTCTATTGATGTGACTCATGACAGTGGTTACGGTAGGGTTGCTGGGGGGTTTTCTTAGTAGAAATTCTGAAAGGAAGTAACGAGTAGACGTTCATTCAACGAGTCTTGTTTAAGGGCGTGGCTTGTGGAATAAAACTGGTTTGCATCTTGTAAGTGCTTGATATTGAAGAGTCAATCAAGAAATCTGGAGAGAAAATTTCATCAACTCGAAGTAGTTGTACATTTCAAATTGCACGTGTAGCTTCTACATCTTGATCCAGTATTGTGCTAACTTTTGAATGTCGTTAGTGGGCGTTACTAGTAGACATGTTCAGTGAATATGTGGGCGTGATTTCTTGTGGGCGTGAGTTGTGTCTGGTGGTTGATTAGTCGTTGTGGAAAAAGATCAAGTTAGAGAGGTCAGTGATTGTTATACAGTAGCATAATACGCGGATATGATAAAAGAGTACAAATAATATTGTTAGAATGTAGTTAATAAGGAAATATTAAATATTTAATTTCTGAAAATTAAGCGTTTTTGATATTCAAGGGAATGGCTTGTGGATTCTGTTAGTGAGCACAATAAATAGGCGTTAATAGTTGCGAGAGGCGTGGTATGTGGGCATGCTCAATGTATACCATACCTATCATTGTTTAATCTTCCATATCTAAGGTGAATTATTTAAATAAACAAATTTTTCTTCTGCGATACAATTTTTGTGCACCTTTTGAGTGCTTGAAATTAAAAATTCAATTAAACAATCTGAAAAGAAAATGTCACAAACTCGAAGTAGTTGAAAATTTCGAATCGCACGTGTTGCTTCTATACCTTGGTCCAGCATTGCGCCGACTGCGAACCCTCATCAATCACGAATCCGAGTTCACCATGCAACTTCCAGCAACTCAGTGCGACGTTGCTGTTTGTCCGTAAACCGTGTAACGTCATTTCAAATAAAACTCAACTTCACTTTCTGCTTCTATACAGAACCGGAAAAAGTCACTAGCTAAGCTAGTTGTTTTCTTATATTTCGTTTAGATAAGTAAAAAGTTTCTTCGAGATGTAACTGCAAATTGAAAGTACTTCGTACTCCGTTAATAATGCACCAACGTAAACATTAGCTCCCCTTTTACTGTCAAAAATTCAAATAAATTTTCAAAGTGAGTTAAAGTTTATCGAGTTTGAAGTTCAATTTAATTTGGGCTCACGGAGCTGAGCACTTAAAAATGTTTTACTTCCATTAAGAGATCTAAAATAATTCATTATTCAGACGAATTTTGAACAAAATAGTTGAATCCTCAGCTGCGACGGATTAATTTTCAACAAACTAGTTGAATTTTCAACCAAAAAGGATGAATTTTCAATCAAATATAATAATTTTCAACTACAAAAGATCAATTTTCAATAAAAAATGAAATAGTTGAATTTTTCGTTGCAAAAATTCTTTTTTACCCGAAAATAAGACGCATTTTCTACAAAATAGTTAAATTTTCAACCAAAGAGATGAATCTTCAACCACAAAAGTGAATTTATAACAAAGTAGTTCAATTTTCAACTAAGTAGTTGAATTTCTGACAAAAAAAAAGATTACTTTTTAATAAAATAGTTACATTTTCAACAAAATAATTCAAAGTTTTAACCAGATAGTATAATTTTCAACCAAACGAGATAAATTCTGAATTAAAAATATAATGTTAGACTTTATAATTTGTATAAATTCAGTTTAAATTTAAGCGGAAAAACGAGAAAAAGGGAAAGTTTCTTGAAAACAAGGAAAAATACCGCTGCGAAGTACTATAGATTTATTCATCATGGGTGTATTTATTTTTGCTCGTTTTATGAGCATTTTGCTTTCTTATAGAGGTATTCAATGAATTCGCTTCCTAATAAAGATTTTTCTCTGACAAAAGAAAGAAAAAGTGGGTACTTTAATTATTTTTTTGCTTATGTTTTTGTCTTATCGAAAATCTTATTTTCGGAAAATCAGAGAGCCCACAAAAATGTTAATCAATGTGTTCCTTTACAATGAACAATGTAAATGTTTTTTAACTTTTCAAGTCGCTATTGATTAATCAAGAGTGTTCATCAAAAGTTCGTCAATAAATCAATCCATGCGTCTCGAAGACGCGAACAATTATATCAAATGCAGTATTGTTATATTCTGTTATATTCCCTATATTATATATATATCGTATTGTTGTATTTTAAATGTCACAAAAGTTTTTCTCATTTAAACAAGGTAACATTTGTTTGGAAATCTCTTAACGCAAAAGAAATCTACTTCGATGGCCGATCTTCCTCAAAATTCTATCAGACCTGGATACCGGCCGGGGCTACAATTTGCCTGAATTTCATGATCATAACTCTTTTACTTTTCGAGATATGCTGAACAGAAAAAAGTAACACACACATGGACATTTTTTTAAATTGTATTTGTCAGCAAAGCAGAGTTGAAAATTCAGGTAATTACAAACCTCCGTCTGTGAGGAAGCTAAATACGAATTTTTTCAAAAAGGGGAAAAGATTTTGTAGAATTTAATTAAAAGTATTCTCATGCTAGTGTCAAAAAGTTTTTACGGATTATTCATTGTTTGATTGACGGTTTTTTAAAATTACATTTATATTTCGTATTTAAAAATTGGAGGGGGGTCAGCTTTAGTGTCACATGACACTAATGTGGACGCTCCCTAGGATTATAGTATTAACAGAGTTATAAATTACCTTTAGCATTTTGATTTATTAGTAAAGAATTTAATGCTTGAATTAAAAAAATTTTCATGTTTGAAAGTTTTATTTTATAGGGTTTTGTAGCCCCGGGCAGAAACCATTATAGTTTCGGTCGAGTGTGGAGAAGTAGGTGGAATGAGGGGAGAGGAAATGAGGGAGGGTAAGTAGGGGAATTGAGGGGAATGAGGATAGGGGATGTGTATGAGGAAAAACTTTGGGGAAGGAGAAGCGAAGGATGGATTGTGGGGAGGGAAAGTAGAGGGTTTAGGGGGAGTAGGGGAGGGAAAGTATGGCAGGAGGAGGGTTGATCGACTTAATTACGTCTCAATGGGTTACGAATTTGCGAAACCTAAAAAATTTGTTTTCACTTTTATAGGCCAACCTGAAATATTTATATTGAAAATTTGACTCACAATAAGAAACGAATCCAGGGATATTAACGCGCGCTTCGGGCGCGTTCATTTACTGCTAGCTAAAAAAATAATATATTGCTAAACAGTAAAAATAAAGGAAAAAAGTGAAGAATATCTGTAATCCGCATTTGGCAACAAGCCTTACTATTTCTTACTAAAAGAAGATATCAAAACAAATGTAGAATTACGAGCATCTTCCCTCGAACAATAACAGCAAAAGTTTGTCTCTCTGAACTTTATGGAGGACGAATGGGGTCCATAAAGACCATCTAGGAGTTGGAGGCGGCAGCAGCGAAAAGAGAAAGGATTCAACGAGAGAAGCAAGGACTGCGGATCATTTAACGAATTAACAATTATAATTCCCGATTAGAATTCCCGTCATTAGCATAAGCGCTCGTCACGTGGAACTGAAAACTTTGCGGTGCCCGGCGACCGAGGACCGAAAGGAATAATTCCACGTGATTCTATTGGGGAAAGAGGGGAGGATGAATAGGGAGAGCCCTACCCCTACAGAGAGCGACTAGGTAAAAGGAAAAGCAAAAGAAAAAACTAGATAGAGGAATACGAATAGGGTTCGATAAAAATATGCAAATGTTGGAAACGTGTTCAGTTCTGAAACATTGGGATTTTACGGATTTCAAATTAAACGAGGATGCAAAAAGCGCAGTGAGAGAATCAGTGAATCGGTCGCTTTCAAATAATATTAAAATTATATTTCTTTCACCAAATTTTGTTGTAATGATTTCCATCGGAATGTAAAGAAAGGCTCTTATTAGTTTAGTCAGTTTTAGGATTTCGTAGCCCTGGACAGAAACCCTTATAGTTTCGGTCGGGTGTCCGTCCGTTTATCCGTCGTACTGTTTTCCAAGAAGGGGAAAAGAGAAGAAGTAAGGGAAATGACTGGAGCGTAAGTAGGGGAAATAAGGGGAAGCAAATTAGGGTAAGTGTAGTGAAATTAGAGGTAGAGAACTGAGGGAAGTGAGTGGAGGGGGATTGATGGATAAGTGATGGGAGGGCAAGTAGGGGAAGTGAGGAGAAATTAGTGGAGTCGGGGAAGGGGGGAGGACATATGGGAAGTAGGTCAGATGAGAGGAGGGAAAGTAGAAGAAGTGAGTGTAAGTGAGGGGGAGTGAGGGATGGGGAAGGGAATTAGGGGAAGAAAAATGTTCCCTAAGGGATGGAGGAGAGGAGGAAGTAAAGGAGGAAGAAGTTGGGAAGGGGGCGAACGGTGAAGTTAGGGGTGGGGGAGTAGGGCTATTCAAGGGGTAGGGGAGGTAAAGTGGGTAGTAGTTTGGACGACTTAATTAAAGTCTTAATACACCCAAAAAAAAAATGTTCTTCACTCAACAAAATCGTTTTGTTGACCGTATTGGGTTGATTTCCGAAAACATTTTGTTTAAATGAACAAAATTTTGGTTTAGTTGAACAAATTCGTTTGCTTCAGTCAATCAGAGTTTTTGGTTGAATTTTTTTGTTGATTATAGAAAATATTTTATTGATTCAAACAAATTTTTTGGTTGGATCTACCAAGTAATTTAAGAGAGCATTCTACTAGAATGAACCAAAAGATTTTCTTGATGCAACCAAAATATTTTGTTGAAAGCATCTTAAAAGTCACGGACGCATGGACTTGGTACGATCGCGTATATTCCAATTCAAGATGACAGTCTGCGACAAGAGTTCGTAGCGTCACGAAAAAAAAAACATAAAAATATAATCCATTTACGTTTGCATCTCGGTGATCCTTATAGAAATGAAAATAAGTGGTCCGGAAACAGAATCGATTGGTATTATAAGATTATGTGAAATATACGCAAGATTACTTGAATCTGTTGGATTCCTAAGATTTCGTGATTAAGTTTTATATAAAACAGCAGAAAGATTTTGCGAATGAAATCGCGAAAGAATCCTGCACAATTTATATTGTAAATGTCTTGTCGTGGAATTGTCTCATCTTGTGATATTTAGTAGTTAAATAAATGACTAAATAATTCACACAAGATGATATAATTCCATGGTAAGCCATTTACAATATAAATTGCGATGGGTCCCTCATGGTTAGATGAACAACAAGTTTTGGATAAATCTACCAAAATAATTTCTTAGACCAGCAAAAATACTTACTTGAAATAACTAAAATATTCTCTTGAATAAAAAAATATTTGCTTAAATTAACCAAAAGTTTTACTTGAATCAACGAAAATATTAGATTGGATCAACTAGTAATATTCTTTCACAAAACGGAATAAATTATATGAGGAGTGAGCGAACGAAACGGGATTAATCCATTTTACGAGAAAATTGAGAGGACGGTTATTTTTGTATATATGGTATATCATCAATTCGATTAACAAATTTAAGTTAGCTAAAAAAAGAAATTTTGTTCTCGGTTTCAACGTCTCCATAAAATAAATTTAAAAAAAAATGTAATTTTCGATTGCAGGCTCATTACGTAAATAGGTCAAACTTTTTAAATATTTAAACACTTTGTAAGATTTTTCTGATTTCATATATAGAGAAGAAATTGTAAATTCATAGGCTGCGTCTAGTCGTCCCGAAAAATTGGGAGAGTCCGAAAAGGGGATGAACTTGTCGTCCCAAAAATTCGGACGACTATCTAAGCTAATGAAAAATATTGGAATTCTGGCAAATTCGTTTTTTTTTTGCATGAGATTTGTACAATTTGTTAGAAAATGAGACTATTTTTTTGGAAATTAGGTTTTCTTGAAAAAATTCTTTGCGTCTCAAAATTCAACTATTAGCCTAAAACTTCAACCATTTTTATGAAAATTGAACTACTTGGTATAAATTTAACATTAATATTGACATTAACAGTGAAAAAATAATATTTTGGTGTTAAAAATTCCACCGTTTCGAAAATTATTCGTCCTTCCATCTTAACGATTTAACAATTTTGTTGATAGAAGATAAAAAGTAGAAAATTAATTTTAAAAAAATAATGAGCGGAAATGGAACCGTTCATTATTAACGATGGCAAAGATGATTCCAGTGATGAAGACCCTTCTGAGGAAATGAGAGACTCAGATTGAAAGAGAACTTTCCATTTTTCGTAGGTAAGAAAAAATGTTAATAATTTTAATATATATACTTTGTATGTACTACCTGTCCGAAAAATATATCTTATTTTTTGTACACGTAATGGTATAATTATAGTTGAAATGTCAGCAGGAAAAAATTCTAAAAATATGGTACAAATTACATATTGCTAATGAAGGTTTTGCATGTACTGCTACAGAGTTTTAAATTTTCAGACGATTAGCAATTATGTCCGGATGCGTGAAAGTTCAAGACCTTTTTCAAAATTTCCAAATTTCACATTTTTTCAGAACTAATAAAAGATACGAAAAAAAAAAGGAAAGCATGAGGCTGATAGGAATCTTTGAATTTTGAAAATATGGAAAAAATGTTTTCTGTAAAGCCCCACGATCCATAATTTGTTACAATATCTTTAAAAAGTTAATATTAATATAAAATAAGCATGCATTTCAGGCCGGGATAATTTTTTACTTGATGAAGACTTTTAAAGATTACAGATATGTTGAACAAGTATCTAGATTTCTAGTCAAACTGACTAGAAATATTCTTAAAATTGTATTACAATTTTCCGGATTGATATCTTTTTATTTTTAAAGTTTTTCTATTTTTAAAACTACTATTTATTGTAATATTAACATTCAATAATGGACATTATTTAATATAATCCAAAATATCAAGTGAATAATAATTAATTTTACAAGACGATTCGAAATCAGTTCAAAATTTAAGAATTTCCAGATTTTAACGTTAAGGATTGAAAAACGCATGATTGAAACTTTATAAACTATTAAAAATTTTAAAATAACTTCAAAACAATACATTTATACTTAAAGACTTTTACCAAATTTAAAAATATTGTTTCAGTCTGAAATTTGAAATTTTTCAGTTAATAAAAATAACAATTACTTAATATTAAGAAATTTGAATTGATTTAAAAAATTTTTTAGACCTTCTAAGCATCTTTCAAAATGATTCGAATTCTTCCAAAAATTTTGTTTAAGTCCTGGCAAACTAAAAAATATTTCCTTGAAATCTTCCAGATTCATTGTTGACAATTTTAGCAATATTTTTAAATATTCTCATAGAATTAATTTTTCAAAGTAAGAAGTCATTTTCAATTTTCCCAGGAATCTTGAAAGAATGTTTTTTATTCTTTTGAAGCCTTCCACAATTCTTGAAAATCTTCGAAATTTTTTGTTCAAAACCTGCACAAATCTATATTGTGTTTTAAATGAGGCCGTGGGCTATTTGTACCGAAATTTCTGTTCTAATAGCCACATTTTGTTGGTGTACGTAGACATTTTGTTTAAATTATTTGAAATCATTTAAAATTTTAAATTGAAACTAAATTTACTGGAAAACTTAAAATTAATTGAAAAATGGAGGCAATATCTCTAGTGTTGGAACTACTTGAATATTCGCGCTTTACATTTTGGAAATAATTGAAGATTTCGCATGTGAGTAAGTTTTTTTCATTTCTAACCTCCTTTCTTCATGAACATGATTTATGAAATCGATCATTTTTTTTATCAATTGTAATTATCGCTGTATACTTAAAAGCAGGAACATTCACATATATTCAATTCAAATTTCTAACTCTGGTTCATTTCTCATTATTCTAGTTCATTAGTTTTTAATTCAGAAATGAGAAGCACAATTAGTAATCACACAGAAGTAAACATTAGGATTAAATAAGTGTTTCTGCTTTTACATAAATGTGACCGTCCGCGAAGAAAGGGAGCTAATGCGTCAAAGCTGAATTTTACAGGACGAGCGATCGTAGCAGAGTCTACAAGCCAGCAATCAGTAGTGGGGATGCGTCTACGAAAATCACCCCCTCCGCTTACCACTACACTTTTAGGCCCGAGCCAGTGGAGCTCACGGATACGTCGCGTACAGCTGTAGTGGTAAGTGGTGGGGATCATGCCTATGTTTGTAGCTGCATAACAAACAAAGTAATTAACTTAAGAAAATTCTGATTATTGGAAATGAAAGAGTAACTCAGAAACTATCGACTGGCGTAAGAAAATGAAAATCGATTGTTTCCACATTAGGTCCCTTTCTTCGCGGACGGTCACATATAGCAGCCCCGTCGCACTCTGAAATGAAAGTGACGGAAGTGTTGAGTATGGCCGAGGGTGGCGCTGGATGTACTTTTAGACCGAAAATTATTCAAATGCACGTGGAAAGTGTCAAAAATGTGAAATTTTGTGCTTTTTATATTATAAAAACGGACTTAAATTTTTTTTTGCTTTCGAATTAAGTTTTAAGGCTTTCAGACTGAAATTTTATCAAGTTTTTTTTGGTGATAAACGAGGATAATGGAGAGAATTTTGCCGAACATTTTGCCTTCAGAATTTTGAAGATTTCAGGAGAATAAAAAAGTTTTTCTAAAATTCCTGGTAAAATTATAATAATGTTTTATTTAGTAAATTAATTTTAAGAGGATATTTAAAAATGACTCTCTAAAATTCCGAAAAATAATGTAGAATATTTTAAAGTAAAATTTTTCGAGATAAAACTGTACAATATTTCAAAACATTTCAAAAGATTTCCAAAATTGTCAGAAAAGTATGTGGAAGATTTTAAGGCCATTTTTTCATTTTGCAGAGTTAAAAATTGTTTCAATGAAAAATGCTATTCATTTCAAAAGATATGGAGAAGTTTTGAAAAAATTTCAAAAATAATTTAAACCTTGGAACGATTTCAAGAAATTTAAAACAAAATGTAGATTT
>JAABKJ010003391.1:0-26048 GCA_011634705.1 Andricus grossulariae | reverse complement strand
ATAGTAAAGCGTTCAACTAAACAAGACAAATTTTCAACCAAAAATGGAAAAGTTCAGTTTTCAGTCAAAAATTCACTTTAAAAAAAAGAAAAGGATTTTTTAACAAAATATTCAAATTTACAATCAAAGAGATGCATTTTTAATTAAAATTATGAATTTTCCAAACAAAAATATGCATTTTCAACAAATGAAAATTTGTTAGTCAAGAAAAAAAAGTTCATCCAAATTGTTGAACTTTCAAGTCAAAAGACGAATTTTCCATTAGTTTCCTACATAAAAGATGAATTTGCAACTAACAAAGGTAAATTAAAAAAAATTGAAAATTAATATTTTTACTTAAAATACTTCATTAAAAAAAAAAAAAAATGGAAAAAACAGGGAAATTTTCAACCAGAGAGATGAACCTTCAACTAAAAAAAGCAATTTTGAACCAAGTTTTTCAACTTTTACTCGAAAAATTTAATTTTCTAGTAAAATGATGAATCTATAACTGGAATAGTTGAATTTTTAGTTAAAAAAATTAATTTTTAAATTACAAAAAAATAGATTTTCAACCAGTGATGAATTTTTAACCAAAGGGATGAATTTTCATCTAGAATTATAAATTGTTTACTCGAAAAGATGAATTTTTAACAAATAAAGATTTCTCAGTCAAGAAAATAAAATGTATCCAAATTCTCGAACTTTCAAGCCAAAAGATGAATTTTTAGTTTAAAAAAATTGAGTTTTTAACCCGAAAATATGAATTTTCAAAAAAAAGTTAATTTTCAACCAAAAAACTGCACTTCTACCTGAACGAGAGGAAATTTCAAATCAATATGATTAGTTTCCTACAAAAAAGACGAATTTGCCCGAAAAAATGGATTTTCAAACAAAATTTAATTATCAACCAAAAAGTTGCTCTTTTTAGTTAAAAATACCTAATTTCAAGCAAAACAATTTTTTAAACAAAACAGGCCAATTTTCAACGAAAAAGATGAACCTTCAACCAAAAAAATAAATTTTTAACAAACTTGTTCAACTTTTACTCAATTACTCTAATTTTCTATTAAGACGGTAAATCTATAACTCGAATAGTTGTATTTTAGTTAAATATATTATTTTTTTGATAAAAAAAGATGAATTTCAGACCAAAGGTTACCCCTTTGGATTTGTATGGGTTTCAGTACAGAACTAGATAACTAACAAAATCATAACTTTTCAGGGGAGCGAAATAACATTCTATAAAATCGAAATCACGATTTAAAGATAAAACAGTAGTTTACTACCGAGCTGAAGGGTTTATGAATTGAGGCAAAAAAGTATGATTAAAAAATGATTCACTTCCGATAAATAGAGTGTGGAAGTTAACAATCATCAAATGGCAGGATCCTAAAATTGGAACAGGCTCGGTTGCGGATCATGATAAGAAGTTCAATTTTCAATCAAAGAGATGAATTTTCAACGAAAAATGTAATAGTCGATATTTCAACAAAAAAGATTTTTATTAAAAAAAGAAAACAATTGGATTAAGCCAAACAAAACAAATAGTTAACAAAATCCATGAATTCTCAAACAAACATTTGACCTTTTAACTGAAAAAGATAAATTTTCAACAAAAAATTGAATAATGCAATTATCAGTTAAAAAAATTGATGAGCGCAAAAAAAACGAATTTTCAGTAATATAGTTTAAGTTTTATTCCCAAAATGTGAATCATCAACAAAAGAGTTAATTTTTTAACCAAATAGTGTTTACAAAAAATATAAATTATGGCCAAAAATGGAATAATTAAATTTTAAGTTCAGAAAATTTATTTTCAATGAAAAAATAACTTTCAAGCAAAGAAATGAATTTTCAACCAAAAGACAAAGTTTACAACGAAGAGGAGTGATTTATAACAAATTTGTCGATGTGTTTCAGGTGCACAATTTTTATTTAATAATTTTTTTCCTAGCTTGTGTCTTTTTTCAAAAAATTAAATTTTTCTATTTATAATGTTATTTTTCACGAATAAAACAAAAACTACGCGTCGTATCAAGAAGTGATTAGTAACAAATTTGTAGATCTGCTTCGAGAGCACATTCTTGTTTATTCATATTGTTTCGCATCTGGCATAGTTTTACCATAAAATGGAATTTTTGATTATTTTTTCTGCGATCAAAATTTGAATTTTCGATTTTTCAAGAAAATTGAAAAAGTTGTTATGATAATCTTGTAGGCCTTTCAAAAATAAACGTTTTTCTTTTCTCAACTTTTTTCATGTCGTGCATTGTTGGACTTAAAATTTTGATTTTCAATTGATTTTTTAAATTTTGTAAATACTGTAACTCTGATAATTTTCTTTCTGTCGAAAAAAGTCATGAGTAAAGATTTTTTTCCAAAAGAGATGAATTTTCAAACCTCAAATGTTAATTTTCAGAAAAAAGTTAATTTTTTACCAAAAGAGGGTGATTTTCAATTAGACAGTTGCATTTTTAAACAAATGGGATGGAATTTTGACGAAAAAAAAAAGATGACATTTTGAACTAGAAGTAGAAATGTTCAACAAAATGGTTGAATTTTCGACTACAAATAATTTTTTTTCAAAAAGAAAAATAAATGTGTGTAGTTGTGGGGCCACACGACAGGAGTGAAACTTTACATGCGCTTGTCGTCATGTAGAGTACACTAATACATTAAGGACGCGTATGAGTCCAAAGAAGCTTGTATAGTGGTGAAGTAGTGGGGATATCTCATAGTAAGAGAGTGCAGAAAGAGAGAGAGAGCATATGCAACCTTTGCTCAGCGTGGCAGTAGTGGGGATATCGATAAAACGTAACTCTAAAATGTTGAAAAATTTGTCTTCGTGAAAGAACTATTGGTCGATGGTGAATTGAAAAGTGCACAACGATGGAAATACAAGAAAAAGGAAAGAATTGTAGGAATTCCAGAAAAGGAAAAGTTTCGAAGAAAGAATCTGGTTCTTTCATGCGGTACTTAGATATACAAGCTTGCAGATAAGAAAAAATTGCTTCTCTCAGAATCTGAAATAAAGCACTTGTATATAAATTGCGAAATACGAAAAGTGTTTGATGATAACCGTAAAAGCAACCATTAATCAAAATGTATCGCCTTTTCTTTACAGATTAGGTCCTTCAGCTGATTTAAAAATGTCTTGTGCCCCTTTTGATCCTTCTTGAGTATCAGTCAGTGTTGACAGGATTCTTAATATAAAAAAATATCCAATTTATCTTCATCATAGACATGACCACGACCGGGAGAATCTTTTCTTAGGATGAAAAATTGCAGGAAACAGGATTGAAATTATTTCTGCAAATAGCGTTTATAATGTTAATTATCGAATTCATTCATGAGAGCGTCCGCACTACATAATTTTATGGTTCAAATTTATTTTTCTTACGAAGAATCACCATTTCATATGAAGATTTATGCTTTTATATGAAAATTCATCTATTTCGTTGAGAATGAAATTTCTTTTAAAAAATTTCTTTGGGTTGAAAGTTGAACTACTTTTGCGAAAAATTTATTTTTCTTGGTTGAAGATTCATCATTTCAGTCAAAAATTCAACTATTCTTGGTTAAAGGCTAATTTTTTTATTGAAAAGACAACCATTATATTTTTGGTTCAAATTTAATCTCGTTTGGTGTTTTTAACTGAAAATTCAAGTACCTGAATAAACATTTATGAATTTTCTCAATAAATCACAATTTTCCTAGAAAATTAATCTTCTTGGTTGAAAAATTCACTTTTTGGTTGAAATTCATTTTTTTAGAAAGATTCATCATTTCATTCAAAGATTTATGATTTTATAGGAAAATTCATCTATTTCGTTGAGAATGAAATTTCTTTACAAAAATTTCTTTTGGTTTAAAGTTGAACTACTTTGTGAACAATTAATTTTTGTTGGTTGAAGATTCATAATTTTAGTTGAAAGTTCAACTATTCTTGGTTAAAAGTTCATTCTTTTATTGGAAAGACAACCATTATATTTTTAGTTCAAATTTAATCTCGTTTGGTTTTTTTAATTGAAAATTCAAGTACCTGTATAAATATTTATGTATTTTCTTGATAATTCATAATTTTTTGAATAAATTAATCTTCTTGATTGACAAATCCACTTTTTAGTTCAAATTAATTTTTCATGAAGATTCATAATTTCATTTAAAGATTTATGATTTTATAGGAAAATTCATCTATTTCGTTGGGAATGAAATTTCTTTAAAAAAATGTCTTTGGGTTTAAAGTTGAAGTACTTTGCGAAAAATTCATTTTTCTTGGTTGAAGATTTATCATTTTGGTTAAAAATTCAACTATTCTTGGTTAAAAATTAATTCTTTCATTGAAAAGACAACCATTATATTTTTGGTTCAAATTTAATCTCCTTTGGTTTTTTCAGTTGAAAATTCAAGTACCTGGATAAATATTTATGTATTTCCTTAATAATTGATAATTTTGTAAGGGAATTAATCTTCCTGGTAGACAAATCCACTTTTCTGTTCTAATTTATTTTTTTATGAAGATTCATCATTTCATTTAAAGATTTATGATTTTACCGGAAAATTCATCTATTTCGTTGAGAATGAAATTTATTTTAAAAAATGTGTTTGGGTTTAAATTTGAACAACTTTGCGAAAAATTCATTTTTTTGGATTGAAGATTCATCATTTTTGTTAAAAATTCAACTATTCTTGGTTAAAAATTAATTCTTTTATTGCAAAGACAACCATTATATTTTTGGTTCAATTTTAGTCTCTCTTGGTTTTTTAATTGAAAATTCAAGTACCTGGATAAATATTTATGTATTTTCCTGTTAAATCACAATTTGTTCAGAACATTAATCTTTTTGCTTCAAACTCATGTTTTTATGAATATTCATCATTTCATATGAAGATTTATGATTTTATATGAAAATGCATCTATTTCGATGAGAATTAAATTTCTTTATAAAAATTTCTTTTGGTTTAAAGTTGAACTACTTTGCGAAAAATTCATTTTTCTTGGTTGGAGATTCATCATTTTGGTTAAAAATTCAACTATTCTTGGTTAAAAGTTAACTCTTTTATTCAAAGGACAACAATTATATTTTTGGTTTGAGTTTATTCTCGTTTGGTTTTTTTAATTGTAAATTCACGTACCTGGATAAATATGTATGTATTTTCTTAATAAATCACAATCTTTTTAGAAAATTATTCTTCCTGGTTGACAAATCCACTGTTTGGTTCAAATTAATTTTTTTATGAAGATTCATCATTTCATATGAAGATCTACGATTTTATATGAAAATTCATCTATTTCGTTGAGAATGAAATTTCTTTACAAAAATTTCTTTCGGTTTAAAGTTGAACTACTTTGTGAACAATTCATTTTTGTTGGTTGAAGATTCATAATTTTAGATAAAAGTTCAACTATTCTTGGTTCAAAGTTCATTCTTTTATTGGAAAGACAACCATTATATTTTGAGTTCAAATTTAATCTCGTTCGGTTTTTTTAATTAAAAATTCAAGTACCTGGATAAATATTTATGTATTTTCTTAATAAATCACAATTTTTTTAGAAAATTAATCTTCCTGGTTGACAAATCCACTTTTTTGTTCAAATTCATTTTTTTATGCAGATTCATCATTTCATATGAAGATCTACGATTTTATATGAAAATTCATCTATTTCCTTGAGAATGAAATTTCTTTAAACAAAATTTCTTTTGGTTTAAAGTTGAACTACTTTGTGAACAATTCGTTTTTGTTGGTTGAAGATTCATAATTTCAGTTAAAAGTTCCACTATTCTTGGTTAAAAGTTCATTCTTTTTTTGGAAAGACAACCATTATATTTCTAGTTCAAATTTAATCTCGTTTGGTTTTTTTAATTGAAAATTCAAGTACCTGGATGAATATTTATGTATTTTCTTGATAATTCATAATTTTTCAAATAAATTAATCTTTTTGGTTGACAAATCCGCTTTTTAGTTCAAATTCATTTTTTTTATGAAGATTCATCATTTCATTTAAAGATTTATGATTTTATAGGAAAATTCATCTATTTCGTTGAGAATGAAATTTCTTTAAAAAAATTTCTTTTGGTTTAAAGTTGAACTACTTTGTGAACAATTCATTTTTGTTGGTTAAAGATTCATAATTTTAGTTAAAAGTTCAACGATTCTTGGTTAAAAGTTCATTCTTTTATTGAAAAGACAACCATTATATTTTTTGTTCAAATTTAATCTCGTTTGGTTTTTTTAATTGAAAATTCAAGGACCTGGATAAATATTCATGTATTTTCTTGATAATTCATAATTTTTTAAATAAATCAATTTTCTTGGTTGACAAATCCACTTTTTGGTTCAAATTCACTTTTTTTCATGAAGATTCATCATTTCATATGAAGATTTATGATTTTATATGAAAATTCATCTATTTCGATGAGAATTAAATTTCTTTATAAAAATTTCTTTTGGTTTCAAGTTGAACTACTTTGCGAAAAATTCATTTTTCTTGGTTGAAGATTCATCATTTCAGTTACAAATTCATCTATTCTTGGTTAAAACTTAATTTTTTAAATTTAAAAGACAAAACTTATATTTTTGGTTCGGAATAAATCTCTCTTAGTTCAAAGTTCTACTATTGAGTTAAACAATTAAAAATTTGGTTGGATATACGTTAAATGTTTGGTTAAAAATTAATTTTTCAATGGAAATTCAACTATCCTCTTTTCGGTTGAAAATTTATCTCTTTTAGTTTATAATTCAATTACCTGCGGTTGATAATTTATGTATTTTGTTCATAATTCATCCTTTTTGTAGAAAATTAATCTCATTTGTTGAAAATTCACTTTTTGGTTAAAATTAATTTTTTTATGAAAATTCATTATTTTATATAAAAAAAAAACTTTTTTGTTTAAAGTTGAACTACTTTGCGAAAACTATTTATTTGAACTTTTAACAATTTTGTTGAAAATTCGTTAAATTTTTGGTTGAAAATTACTTTTTTAATTGTTGATTTTTTAATTGTTTGTTAATTGTTGGTTGAAAATTGATATTTTTTACTTCAAAATTAATCCTTTTTTGTTGAAAATTCAAGTACCTGCGGTTAAAAATATACGTATGTTTATTTATTTACGTTTATTTATGTTCATAATTCATCTTTTTGGAGAAAATTAATTAAACAAAACTACATTAAATTAAACTAATTAAACGAATTAAACTAATTAAACTAATTTTTCGAGAATCAAACTATTTGTTTGCAAATTTTCTTTCAGTTAAAAGTTAATGTTTTTATCTGAAAATATAGCTGTTTCATTTTTAGTTGAAAAATGTTCCGTCATAAGATCAAAATTTAACTATTTGGCAGAATATTCATGTATTTTCAGGAAAATTCATCTATGAATTCAGCAGGCTGAAAATTAGTTTTTCAAACTCAAAATTTTACGATTCCATTTTTTGTGTCAAATGTCTTTTAGTTGAAAATCCAACTTGTTTATTAAAAATTCATCTATTTGGTTGAGGATTCAACTATTTTGTCAACAATTCTTTTTTCTTTGTTGAATTTAACTGGTTGATAATACGTTTTTATTTTTTAATTAATTTTATAAACTGAAAATTCAACTATTCCATCTTGGGTTAAAAACTTGTTAAAAATTGGGGCGTTAGTTTGAAAATTTATCTTTATATATTAAAAACTCAACCATTTAGCCATCTAAATTTAATTAAAATAATTGAAATTTTTAAGGGGTTGAGTATAGAAAAGTTTGAATATTCATTTTAAACGGTGTAAATCGCGGTTAATTTATTTCTTGATCTTAGATTTCAGAAGCAATTTCAAATCGTCAAATTTAAATCTCTTCGAATTGAAAGATATTTATTATAAATTCAGTACTTTTCAATTAAATTTTTTTTAAATTAGAAATAATACAAGTTCTATTCCTTTTTATTCCGTTCGAAAAGATTTCCTTTTTTCAAGATATAACTTAATCTAAAATTGTTTGATTTGAAACATTTTCAATTGAAAATTAAAAATTATTGTTACAAATTATATATTATTAATTAATTAACGAATTTTCAAATCATTTATTTTTTGCATGTTATGAAATATAAATCCAGAGACGTCGATTTACTGATAGTCTATAATAATAAAGCGAGTTTGATTTATTCCCTCTGATTCTGTTCGTCCCTTTCGTCTTTTTTTTGTATATCGTAGAGTTCATTTTTCTTATTTATTCTCAATAATGCAATGAATCAAACTCGATTTTCGCTTTCCGATATCTATAGAGCTTTGGAATAAAAATAGAACGAGTATTTACATTTTTATTTGAAAATAATGAATGCTTTAGAACTCTGAAGGGTACCCTTATATTCTTCACCCCATTAAGGATAGTAGCTTTTGTTACTATCGAACGTTACTTTTGAGTGGCAATGTATTAGCTCTGATAGAATCCAATTAAAGTTGATTTTTCAGTAGGTTATTATAGTATTGACAAAAATATATTTGGTTTAAAACCCCTATTTCATTAAGGAAACCTAGCACTTTATGGAATGAATTTGGATCCGCAAGGATTATTTTAAGACTGCCCGGCAGGTGATATAATCTTTTTTGATTTAGATGATTTGGACAGTTTACCAACACATGTGTTATGAAGAGGATCATTTCGCAATTATCAATTTTTTTAGGATCACGTTTTGAAATTAAATTGCAATGCGTCAGGTGGGTGTGTCCGATTCTCAATCTAGTTAAAGGTATTTGATCTTTTCGACTGTCTAGGAGAATGTTTTTTCACTGTAAAAAAGTATTATTTCAGAGCTAATTTCAGGTATTAAATGAGACTCAAAAAAAACAGTCTCGAGAGGTACTAAAATGAGACCACTGATCATGAAGTTCTCCTATTCAAAAACTGGACACCTAAAAAATGATACCGTAAAAAAGAGATTTCTAGTTTTTACAGTGTTCGAAGAATTCATTTTTAATTCGATTGATTTTGGTAGCTGATTGTGATTTCCAAGTGTTGTTCCAGATCATATTGAATGTAGAGTTGATGAGATTTCGTAGATAATAAGACTCTTCTAAAGTGAACTCGCCGTAAACAGGAATAGTGCAGGCTGACTTAGCTAGGGCATCAGCTTCTTCATTACCTTCAATTCCTATGAGCAAAGGAATCCAAAATAGGACTATTGTCATTTTCAGGAAATGAAGTTTTACCATGACTTTTGGATAGCTTGGGTCAGTCAAATTCCGTGAAATTTTGTACAACTATGATGGAACTCAGAGAGTCCAAGATTATGCAATTTTTGTCCTCTAAATATTGGATAAGAGTCTGGCTGTTTGAATTTCGACTTGCTTCCAGGAGTTGCTATTCCATGTTCCGTTCCTGTTTTCGACTAGGATCCATCAGTATAAATTTGGATATAGTTGAAGAAGTTAATAAGATTTTCACATATATCTTTGTATTCCACTACTTCGGTTAGATTTTTAGGTTGTTCGCGGATTGCTAAGATAGTCTCCTGAAGGAATATTTCCCACTTGATTGGTCAATCAAGTCTTTCTCTATAAATCCGGTAGGACGGAAAGCCAAATCGGATTGGTATTATATCCATTGTCCCTATTGATGTTACCAGGGTGTTTTAAGATTTATATTTCTTCTCTGTGTTTTCATTTAGAAAATATTATGTGTTTTCACGATGACGATCGTTCTGTCAAATAAAATGTTATGTCCTGTTTTGATATGATGCTCAGCTGGTGCTGATTGCGTGAAATATTTTAGCTTGACTTAAATATCATGTTCCTTTACACGTTGACCCATCGGTCTTCCGGTTTCTCCAATATTGACTTTGCCACAAGTGTAAGGTATTCTGTGTACTCCTTGATCACTGAGAGGCGCCTTTTTATCTTTAGGGTTGTTTAGAAGTTGTCCTATTTGTTGAGGATTCTTCCTATTTGTTCGTTGATACCTTGGATGTAGGGTAGGATGGTGATCGTTTTTCTTTCTCTTTCTTTAGTAGCTTGTGTTTGCTTGTTGTTTTGAGTGTATTTTCTTATAGCTCTATCAATTTGTTTGTGTCATTGTTCTATATTAGGATTCGTTTAACTTTTTGTAATTCCTTTTGTGAGTTATCTTTATCTGTTTTGGAGACAGCTCTGTATACGAAAGAGTTGATGACCGATTGCTTTTGAGATGGGTGGCGGTGGGAGGAGGCATCTGTTTGTATGGGTGGGTTTCCTGTAAACTTCACGTCCTAATGTGTTGTCAGATCTTTTGTAAAGTAATATGTCCAAGAAAGGCAATTTTCCCTTTTGTTCAATCTCCATGGTGAACTGGATATTAGGGTGTAATCGATTGATGAAATCGGAAAACTTATGTACTTCATCTAGTCCATGTCTCCAGATCACAAAAGTGTGATCAACGTAATGGCACAAGAATTCCGGTTCAAGCTTGGATTGGTTCAAGATTTTATTTTCCAGATGTTTCATAGAGATGTTGGTTATTACAGGTGATATTGGAGATCCCATTACTACTCCTGAGGTTTGTTCGTAGAATTGGCTATTGAAAGAGAAGTAAGTATTATTGAAACAGTGTCCTACCAAGGGTATGAGATCGGAGGGGAAGTTTGCAAAGGATTTGAGAATATCGATTCTATCAGAGATTGATACTTTCGTAAAGAGAGATACTTCGTCGAAACTCACTAGGATGTCTTGGGGTTGTATTTGAATCTGTTGTATCTTTTTGACAAAGTCAAAAGAGTTTTGGACGTGTCTGATAGAGTTTCATGTGAGAGGATTCAGTTCTTTGGTAAGGAAGTGTTCTAGGTTGTAGTTTGTTGAGTTTATTGCGCTGACGATCAGTCTGAGTGGAATGTTATTTTTGTGGATTTTTGGGAGTTCGTGAAGCTTTGGAGAAACGGGATTAGTAGGTATTAATTCATATATTGTTTTGCTGTCAAGTTTAGTGTCTTTTAGAAGGGTTTTTGTTTTGCTATTGTTTTTGTGGGATCTTTCTTAAGTTTCTTATATGCATCATCAGTTAGAAGGTCCATGGTTTTGTTGTTGTAGTCTTCTTTATTCATTATAACTGTTATGTTGCCTTTGTCTGTAGGTAACATTATGATGTCTTTATTCTGATTGAGTTCATTGATTGCAGTTTTTTCTTGTTTTGTTAAGTTTGAGGAGGAAAGTTGTGCTTAGCGTAAGATGTTGGCCATCCTACGCTGTATGTCATTCGCTTTTTTGGATGGAATATTGTGGATTCCAAATTACTGATGATTTCTTCTTTCGTGATATTGTAGGGAGCTACTGCAAAATTCTGTCCTTTAGATAGGATTGAAATCATTTCATTGCCGAGAGGATGGTTAGAGATGTTTATTACTGTGTTAGTTAGTGGTGTGTGCCTCACTGGAAGTAATTTGTAGAATTTAATTTTTTGCGGTTGAGTGGAAAGATCTTTAATCCGTTGGCATTGGTCAAATCATATGCGGTCCAATGTAGACCAAATGTCAAATGTTGTATTCTTTTTTCCAAGAGAAGCAAACTTGTTTTATGTAGAATTTATTCGGATTTAGATGTTCTCAAATGGGTTTTCAATTGTAAGAATTTTGGGACGATGATGTTTTCCCCGCATCGATTCAAGAATGCTAAAGATGTTAGTAGCTGAGCTTGAAAAGATGATTCATTATAATAAAAGACGGTGTTTCGGGTTTCAATCGTCTGCAAAACTGAGAATCTTGCCGACGTTTCGTAAACATTGCAGCTCACTTCTTCAAGGCTGACCTGAAACTGAAGTTTCGGGTTATATTGTTCTTATGTATACTCTCTAGGATGCCTGTGATTAGCCAGAGTAGTTTTAAAGTTGCCCCCTTTAGGACTCGTTCAACTCTGATGTAGAATGGTTTTGGATATTTATCATGTTTCTCGTATTTCTTTTGGTCAACTCCTTTAAAGGTACTGTTGTAGGGAGGGTTATTTGGAGTAGAAGCCGGTTTAGCAGGGTCAGATAGCATCAGTTTTTTCTTCTGATAAACAAGAGAGGCTCACCGGCTTCGCAGAGGATGCTACTGGTGGGACTGGAACATAGTTAATGCCAATCTGAGTCCTGCAATTACTTATTGGTGATAGTTTATCCGAAAGATTAGGTTTTGTCGAGCTTTAGACGATAGATCCGTAATCTAGGTTTGACCTCATGCTTTGTATGTCTTTGTAAGGAGTTTTTGGTCAGCTGCCCAGTTCTTTTTACCCAGAGTTTTGAGTATGTTTGCTCTACGTCTGCAGTCATCTTTGAGTTGGTTGATGTAGGGTAACCATGTGACGTTCTTTTCGAAGATTAGACCTAGGATTTTGATTGTATCAGTGATTATTAGCTCATTATTATGTAGGTAGAGCACTGGATTCCTGCACTGGGACTTGTTTTTTAAGAAAGGGATGCACATTGTCTTCATAGTCGAGAATTGGAAGCCGGTAATGTCAGATCAATCCTGAAGGGAATTCAGACCCCTTAATTCGTTTGAAACTATCAATGGATTCAATTAGATTAAAGGCTTGAGAAGGTTAAAGAAGTAATTTGGTTCAACCGATTAAATACCTACGCAGATAATGGAAAGTGGAAACGGGATTTTGTCATCCTATTTCGTCTTTACCTGTTTAAACGTTTCTTTGAGATAAAAAAAGTAACACGGTGACTCTTTTTTTTCACAACTATTTCTCCCGAAGGAGCTTATAAAAAAGATGGGATGAAGGAGATTACGTTTATAGGTACTGGTGCACTTACACGTTTCCCCTTTGTATCTCACTCTTACAAGAAATTGTACGGGTCTTATTACATTTTATAGGCTACCTAATACAAAGATACGAAGCGCCGCTCTTAAAACGTTCTAGGTGGGATTATATTGTTAGATGCTAGATTATGTTACTGCTGGAAAGGGCGAGTTTTAATTCACGGTCGACATTAATCAGCTAATCATATTTCGCTATTCTTTGCGTTTGTGTTTATTCTTATGAAAATCATAGCAAATTATATGCCCCCGGGTTTTTGAAATTAACATCCGGGTTTAAATGGAAAAAACTTCTCTTTGAAAAAATTGAAAAAAGTACTTGTTATTAACTTTTTGTAAATTAATGTTCAGTCCCGACCCCCTTGTATTGTGCCAGGGAAATTCTCAAACAAAATACAAAATAGCAGTTTTATGTAATATTCATACTAACTGCTCTGTTTTTCTAAATTAATTATTTGATTACTATAAGTTTCCAAGTATTCTTTGATTTATTTATAATTTTTCAAACAGTTATTATTTCTTCGAACATTTTTTTCGCCTGTAAGTCCTGAAAAGTTATTGTTTTTTGGGATAAATGATAAAGTTGATGAATTTCAAGTATAATCATTTTTTTATATATTTGTTGATTATTGAAACAATTTTCATTTGTTTAAACAATTTCCCCCTGTTAATCGTAAAAAGCTATTGTTTTCAGGGATTATTGACGAATATCAATCAAATAGGAGAAATTTTTTCTACACAAAAAGGAAGTTCAATAAAACAGATGAACTTTCGAAAAAAAATATGATTTTCAACAAAATGATTAAATTTTTTACTGAATAATTATACCTTCATCCCACAAAGATGAATTTTAAAATGAACAGTTCAATTTTTGAATGAAAAAGAAAAATTTTCAACGGAAATTGGAGAAGTTAAATTTTCAGTTAAAGAATTAATTTTGAACCTAAAAAAGACGAATTCTCATAAAATAATGCAATAGTTGAAATTTCACTCAAATAAAGATTTTTAGTTTGAATACAAAATTCTTGAATTAAGAAAAAACATACGGATTTTTGGTTAAATCAGTTGAATTTTCTAGTATAATAGAATTTTAAACCCAAAAAGACAAACTTTCAACAAAACAGTTGAATTTTTAACCAAATAGTTAGATCTTCAACCAATAAACTGAATTTTTTACAAAGTAGCACAACTTTCAACCAAATCTTTGAATTTTCAAGCAAAAAAGGTTAATCCTCAACAAAAAATTTATTAGTTGCATTTTTAACTAACAATGATTGATTTTCAGTTAAAAATGGAATAGTTGAATTTTAAGTTAAGAAAAGTGGTTTTCAACGAATAGTTGAATTTTTTACCAAAAAATATTACTTTTGAATAAAATAGTTGAATTTTCAAATAAGAAAGATACATTTTCAACCAAAAACAATTTTGTTGAAAATTCGTCTTTCGAATTCTTGAACATATTCTTGATATCTTTTGGAATATTCTATCAAAATAATTTTAAAGAATAAAAAAATATAAAAATTCTCAATTTCCTATGAATCTTTAGAGAATTTGTTCGTAAATCTTTAAAAATCGATTTTGTTTTAAATTTCATGAAATCCTTAAAAAAACTTCTTAAAATTTCCGTAACTAACATGAATTTTTTCTAAGATTTTGTGATCTTGCAGAATTGAAAAATTTTGCTTTAAAATTTTCTATTTTATTTTTCGAAATTTTATAAAATCATTTTATATCCTGAAAAATAAAATTTTACCAACAAATCTTCCAGATTATTGTTCGTCAGTTTTCGAAATCTTCTGAAATGTTTCTAAATGTTCTCTTAAAATTAATTTACCAAATAAAACATTATTTAAACCTTCCCAGGAATTTGAAGAAGATTTTTTATTTTCTTGGAACCCTTTAAAAGTTTAAAAAACCTTTTTTTTCTAAATTTTCGAAGAAACATTTTTCAATTGTTTCAAGTTTGAAATTATTTTTGAAGTTTTTTCAAAAATAATTTTTTTTTTTAAATCTATCAGAAAAAATTGCTTTAATGTCTTCCATATATTTTTGAGACAATGTTGGAAATCTTTTCAAATTTTTGAAACTCTTTTTAAATTTTCGCTTGAAATTAATATTTTTAAATAAAAAATCACATACAGTTTTTCCAGGAATCTTTAAAAGGAAACTTTTTTATTGTCTTCAAAGCTTTCAAAACTCTTAAAAAGCTCCTGTATTCGGAGTATTCTAAAATCCAGATTTTGTTTTTAATATCTTGAAATTATTTTGGAAATTGTTCGAAATTTCTGAATTTATAGTTTAAAATGTGTTAGATTTTTCCTAGCATTTTTTCAAAATTTTGCAAAATACAAAAAAATTTCCTTAAAATCTTCCGGATTCAATTTTTGAAATATTTTGAAATAATTTTCAAATTTATCTTAAATCTAATTTTTCAAAATAAAAAAGCATTTGTTGAAAAATTAAAAAAATGTTCTAATCTTGCAAAATTCGAAATTTTTGCTTTGAAATCTTCAGCATTCTTTTTCAAAATCATTTTTTGAAATTGTTTCAAAACTTCTTAATATCTTTTAAAGTGATTCGAACTTTCCATCATTTTTTTTTTTAATGACAAATTTTTAAAATGGCTTTAAAATATTCCAGATTCTTTTTCGACACTTTTGAAAATATTTTGGAATCTTTAAAAGAAAACTTAGTAATTTTTTTCAAATGAAAGAAAAATTAGTGCGCGCGTAGCGCGCACAATGTTCTAGTTACTTAAAATTTACATTTGTGAAAGAAGGCATTCCTTCCCTTGAACTTAAAAGCAATTATTTATTTATAAAAAGTAAAATCAAATTATTTATTCAATTTACACCCTAAAGGACCGTAACGCCTAAATTATTTAAATATGAACGCTCAATAAATAAATAATAGTTAAACTATTATAAATTGTGTGCTTCAAAGATAGAAACATTCAAAATTAAAAGATTTTTTTCTAAACTGAACCATTTTTAAATTAGAAGTAAAATTATTTTAATTTTAGCTGATTACAAATTTATAATTGTTCAATTATTATTCATAAATCTTTTTTAATCTTCTATTCAAATTAATTTTTCAAAATAAAAAGTCATTAAAAATTTTCCCAGGAATCTTAAGAAAAAATTGTTTACGAGCGTGAAACATTTAATCCCTTTAACTTATACTTCAATTGCATAATTGACATGATACTTGCTTATATAACTTAATCTAATGAAAAAAATTTATAATACTGAAAAAATTGGATGTGAAAAATGTAAAAGGCAAAAAATGTTTATAAATCTTTTCAGTTTTTTAGAACAGAAACAATTACATAGTTAGAAATTTTCAGAACAAATTAATAAACTTGTATTAATGACCAACAACGGTATTCCTGATCTAATTGCCTCTGTTATGAAAATCTCATCATAATTTATTAGAGCTTAAATATTGGTTTAATTTAGTATTCAATATTTGAATTCATGTAAAACGTAGTAATTTGTTTCACACTTTACATTGACAAAATTTATTGTGTAATATTTTATTCGGTCGTTAAAATCTCTTTGATTATAATCCAAGTGTATTTAAAATGTTTTTATTTTTAGTCAATAATTTCGAGCTTGGCTGATACGTAATACGTTCGGAATTTATCTACATTCAATAAATAAACATGAATTAATTCCGCTAGAATTCCGTATTATCCGTTATTTTTTAAATTTAATAATAGTTATAACCTTCTTATCCATATTTTCGGTAAAAAAAACGTTGGATTTCCTTTGAAGCTGCTTTGACGATCAGTTTAAAAAACATGAAAGAATTATTGATAATAATAATATCATTAATAATAAGTCGTGAAGTTTAAATATCCGAAATTAACGAATTTTAATTTGATAGTCGCTAACATTGAAGAATTTTCAGTTATAAATCTTAAAAATTAAACCATTAGAAAATACTTTACAAGTTACATTCCTTTAAAATATTAGTCCTAATGGTTAAATAATTTGCAAATCTACATTTTTTAAATTTGAGAATTTTAATTCTAACTTTTTAAAATTGGTAAAATTTGAATTGTTGATCTTTAAAATTCAAGATTTCTCATTTAAGACATTCATGATTGAAAATTATAACATTTTTATGTTTTACAATCAAAAATTCTGAAATTTTGATGATCTACATTTGAAGCTTTATCAATTTGGAAAATTTAAGATTCAAAAGTCTTGACTTTTGATCTTGAAAATCATCAATATTTAAGAATTGTTATTCATGCATCTTTCAAATTTAAAGAGTTTTCAATTGTAAATCTTCAAGATTGCACAGTTTTAAATTTCAAATGTTTAAAACTCGAAAAATTAATGAAAATATTGAAATATTGAAATATGTTCAAAATTATATACCTTTAAAATATAAATCTTGAAAATTGAATAAATTTTAATTCTCACAATCCAAAATTGAACTATTTCAAAAAAATTTCGATAATGCGCATTAAATATTGAAGAGTTTTCAATTGAAAATCTTAAAAATTAAAGAATTTTCCATTATAAATCTTCAAAATTGTAGAACTTTGAATTGTAAATCTTTATCATTGAGGAATTTAACATTTTTTTAATTGGCAATTTGAAAATTATGCGAGTTTTAAGTTTTACAATTAAAAATGCTGTCACTGGAATTATTTACATTTCAAATTTCATTAATTCGAGTGATACGTGAAAAGTCTTGACTTTTCATCTTCGAAATCATCACAACTCAAGAATTTTTATTTATACATCTTTCAAAATTGAAGAGTTTTCAATTGCAAATCTTTCAAAATTGGAGAGTATTTAATTTTGAAGATTTAGAATTAAAAACTAAAAAATTACTAATAATAATATTAATAATATGGAACATTTCACAATAATTATAATTTCATAATTGAATAATATTTTGTAATAATTCCAATCTTTCATATCCTATTTGCCGTGAACGGTGTTCTTTCAAATCACTAAACTAGAGTAGTCCACAATTTTTTTTCATTGAATTTTCATACATATTGCAAGAAAATTTGTTTAAATCCACAAAAAATAGAAAAATTTTGTTCTGATGATATGAAGATTAAATTTTGCTCTTTCTGATTAGAAGATGTTTATATAAATATGTTGATTAAATTGATGGTTAATTAATTATTATATAATTATATTTTAAACAACTCAACAACTAAAAACTGAACTAACAACTAAAGTTTAAACAACTTATTATTGTTTCTAACAATATTTTCATAGAATAGAGTTCGAAAGTCGTAGCTTTTCGAATTTTTCAACGTATTTTTATTTTTTCAGTTAGACCAAACCAATAAGGAATTAAATTCAACATAAATAATTGTTCTCACAATTTATTATTATTTTTACAATATTTTCTTAGAATAATGCTAGAAAATTGCAGTTTTTTCTATAATTTTCTACTCTTTATCTACTTTTCAATTAGTGTGAAGTAATAAATAATGCAATTTAAAAGAACTTATTTTTTAAACAAATTATTTATTCGAAAATTGTTGTTAAAAATTAGTTATTCGAATTAAAAATTTGAAGATTCCATTTTGGTTTCAAATTCACGTCTTTAAGTTGAAAATTCAACTATTTCGTTCTAAATTCTAAAAAATTCGACCTTTTCACTTGAAAACTTAATTATATTTTTTTGAAAATTCGTCCACTTAGGTAGAAAGTTTATCTTCTTTGTTTAAAATTTATTTATTAGATTGAGGATTTGAATATTTTGTTTAAAAAAATCGTTTCTTCGTTCCTTTTTTTGTTTTTTGTTGTTGAAAAGTAAATTTTGAAACTGAAAATCAAACTTTTCCATTTTTGGAAACAAATTTATCTTTTTTAGTTAAAAATTAAACTATTTGGTGCAAAAATCACGTATTTTGTTGAAACTTCGTCTGTTTTGGTAGAAAATTAATCTTCTTCGTTGAAACTTATTTTTCTTATAAATCTAATTGCTTGTTTAAAAATTCATCTATTTTGATAAAGGATTCACTCGTTTTGTGGAAAATTTATTTTTTAGTCAAAAAATGCATACTTCATTGAAAATTAAACTATTTTTCTGAAAATCTATATGTTTTTATGAAAAGTTAATTTTTTATCTGACACTTTAACCATTACATTTCTAGTTGGAAATTTATCTTTTATGTGTAGAAAATTCATCATTTTGGTTGAGCATTTAAATATTTTGTGAAAAAAATCGAATTTTTTTTGTTCGTTTTGTTTTTTGCTGTTGAAAAGTAAATTTTGAAACTGAAAATTAAACTTTTCCATTTTTGGAAAAAAATGTATCTTTTTCAGTTAAAAATTAAACTATTTGGTTAAAAATTCATCTATTATAGTTGAATATTAATTTATTTGTTTGAAAATTGAACTTATTTGATAAAAGTAATTTTTCTCTTTTAGAATTAATTTTATTGGCTGAAAATATAACTATTTAATTTTTGGTTGAAAATTGATATTTTAGATAGAAAGTTGATATTTTCTGGTTCAAAAATAATTTATTTTGTTGAAACTTCGTCTGTTTTGGTAGAAAATTAATCTTCTTGGTTGAAACTTCTGTTTTTTATATAAATCTAATTGCTTGGTTAAAAAAACTTCATTAAAAATTAAACTATTTTTTTTTTAATTTATATATTTTATTGGAAATTTGTATTTTTTTTTGAAAAATTAATTTTTTATCTGACACCTTATCTATTCCATTTCTAGTTGGAAATTTATCTTTTATAAGTAGGAAATTCATCATTTTGTTGAGGATTCAAATATTTTGTTAAAAACTCGTCCTTTCTAGTTAAATTTAACTTGTAAATATTTTTTTTTTGCTGAAAATATTTTCCTTAAATCCGAAATTTTACGGTTCCATTTTTGATCAAAAATTCATCTTTCTTATTTAAAAATTAACTTATTTCGTTAAAAATGTATCTTCTTTGATAGAAAATGATCTTTTTTGTTGAAAATTTTTCCTTTCTTTTTAAATAGTCTAGTATTTTGTAACAAATTTGACTTTTCGGCTTAAAAATTCAATTATTTTGTTGAAAATTTGTTTGTTTTCATAGCATTCAACTGGTTGATAATTCGTTTTTTGAGGTTGTTCACAAGAAACTTTTTTAACTGCAAATTTAAATATTCCATTTCTGGTTGAAAATGTATCTTTTTAAGTTTAAAATTCAACTATTTGATTAGAAATTTCTGTAATTTGTTGTAAATCTGGATTGAAAATTTACCTTTTATGGTAAAAAAGTCATCTTTCTTGGTTAAAAATTAATTTCTCTTGACTGAAAATGAATTTTTTTGTTAAAAATTCAACTGTCTCCTTTTGTTAGAGGCCGTGCATAAATTAGGTAAATTTTTTTGCAAAAATTCACATTTTTGAGTGAAAAAATCAACTTTTTGGTTGAGATTTCAATAATTTTTTTGCAAATTCAACTGGTTTGTAAAAAACTGATCTTTTTGTCTTAATTTCATATTCTGAGTAGAAAATTAATATTTTTGGTTTGAATTCTTCGACTTAGTCGAATTTTTCAAATTGCTTGAATTCTTCGAATTACTTGAATTCGTGAAATTGCTTGAATTCTTCGATTTACTTGATTCCTTCAAATTGCTTGAATTCTTCGATTTAATAGAAGAACTAGAATTCTTCGATTCAATCGAATTACTAGAATTCTTCGATTTAGTCGAATTACTTCAATTCTTCGATTTACTCGAATTACTTGAATTCTGCGATTTAATCGAATTCTTCGAATTGCTTGAATTCTTCGGTTTACTTGAATTCTTCGGTTTAATCGAATTACTTGAATTCCTCGATTTAATGGAATTACTTGAATTTTTGGATTTAGTCGAATAACTTGAATTCTTCGATTTACTCAAATAACTTGAATTGACAGTCCGGGTCCGTACTGTTAGGGACTTGAAGGGTTCGGGTCCGGACCCGTGCCCTCACGAATTTAAAAGGCACGGTTGTGGACTCTAACCCTTGAGAACCTGACTTTTCTGAAAGCTGATCAATATGCATACATAATATAATATACAACACAATATGCATGTATATGGAATTTAATATACAGTCTCTTATTAATATTTCATGGACCGAGTTATCAGATTTAATATACAAATGTATAATCTATATTAAAACTGCAAACATTTTTAACAGTGTCAATGGACAGTCTGGTTTATGTATCTTTGGCAGAGCATAAATTCCTGCTAGGCTAGAATTAGTTGTAATGAGATCTTCTCTAACTGTATTAGGATTGAGATACTTCCTAATCCTTCATTTCGTAATCATATTAAATGTTTCATTTTGCAATTTCTTCAAAGTTGTTATTAGGTTGGAGTCTAATTTGATATATGTACTAGAATCGTTAAGTTTTATCATTTTTTGTTCATAATCATAATTGTCCATCAAAACTGGGACATTTCCCTTGTCAGCCTTAGTTATCATGATATCTTTATTGTTATTGATGAAGCAGTTGGTAAGTTTAATATTTATAGCAATGATTCTTTCTGAATCACTCATTTGTCTAGGTTTTTTTTAGATAATTGGAAGCAAGAGAAAGAATCTTGTGTCGAAATTCCTCATGTGAGTTATCTGGCAATTTGTCAATATGAGATTCTGATTCTTCAGTTATTTGTGAAATATGTTCTTCTTCATTTGTAATACATTTAGAGTTAGATTTTTCTCCTAAACGTAAAATGTCATTAACTTCATCTGAAATTTCGATTTTAGATATATTCACAATCCATGGATCTTCATAATCATAGTTATTATCTGATTCTAACCAAAAGCGTCAATCTAGTTCTGATTTTTTCCAAACATGAGTTTAAAACTTCAATGTGATTGTAAATGTCTTTAATTTCTAATTGTCTTAACTGCCTTTCAACGTTGTTTAAAATATCAAATAATGTATCCTCACAAGATTTACTATATATATGGATCGAATTGAAATTAATCATAAAATTGAGAATATTCTTAGGATGTAACTTATTCATTCTGCAGTCCATTAAGAAATCCCTTTTTGCCCATGCTCTTCTTAATTGTTCATTAACATTAATCCAACCCTTTGTTGTAATCAGAGCTTCTTGTCCGTAATGTAATGGAATCCATTTCAGAAAATGGTGTTAAATTTTTAATAAACAATAATTTTCCATATATTCAACCTTTTTCGCAATCTGGACCCATGCGTTATCATCTCAAACTTCAGCTAATGATGCCCCAAGACTGACGGAAACTCTTGCACCACTAATGGTATCACTGTGTCCCAATCTTGGGCCAAGCATGAGCCAACTGGTAAATTTTCTACTGGGTTGCGTTGGGAATGAAAATGAGGATAAAATTCTTCAAGGAATAAATTAAAGTGGTGGTAGAGATAAAGACGGATTAAGGGACATCCATCTTTCCAAATCACCCTCGAGGGTATTAGGCAAACTGTGTAACCACATTTCCACCAATTCTGAACAGGAACTCGAACTTCAATACTTGGATTGGGGGGTGGTGAATGCTTTTTCTGACAAGGCGAGTGAAGTGAAGTACTAGCTTGAAAGTAACCACAGGAATACGTGCTTCTATACAATGTCGATATTCGCTGAAACATAACTCTCCGCTTCGGGTCTGCTTTCTATCGGCAAGGCTGATAGGACCAATTTCAACGTCCATTCAATACCCTTTCTCATCATCATCATAACTTCAAGTATTTCGTATACACATACCAGTGCGATTTCGATTAGCTCCACAACGTCTCTTAATTTCGTCTGGAACATCCAAGTATCACTTGACGCTATTTTTAGTGATTTTGGACTCACCAATCCCTCTTCACTGTGAAGTCTATTGTTCCATTTCAAATCATTTTTTCAGTATCCTATTATAATAAAAGCGCATTTATGGCAACGAAAACTTTGCTTTCATTATCCATTTGCTTTTCCAATCATTTTTTTTTCAATATTTTTTTTTTTAGTGCACCAAAGACAAATTTCGAAAAAAGATAGGAACTGATATTATTGTATTTAGCTGTTTCTTTAAAAGCTTAGAGGTGTTAAGAACACCTCATATTCAGTTTTAAAATATCACATTATTCAGTTTGAATAAAAAGCTTTACTGAAAGTTATGCATGCGAACAGTTTTTGAAATGAATAATTATTGCTTATTTGATCTTATTATTTTAATTATCTATATTTATTCAAATGTAATCATTTTATTCTTTTTTAAATTTTTACAGTATTGCACTATTTACACTATTTTACACTTTTTTTGAGCGATGACACTATTTTGCTACTATTTCGAAAAAAATGACACTAAAGGCACTATTTTCTCACAATTGTGCGATATTGCCACAATTTCTTTAGTTTTCCGTGAAAAATACTTTTGAACGTCTTCGCTAATTGGTTAAAATAGTATGCCCTCCATCTCAAGTAGTTGAATTTTCAAACAAAAAGATGAATTTTCAACAGAGAAGAATAATTTTCTACAAGAAAAGACCAACTTTCAACAAAATATATAAATTTTTAACCAAGCAGTTGAATTTTCAAACAAGAAGATCAATTTTTTACCAAAAAGATGCATTTTCAACAAATTACATGAATTTCCAAGTAGTTTGAACAACGGATGTGATGCAATGCTAGTCCAGATTTTATTTTATATTTTCCTTCGTTTCTTAAAACGTTTACATTAATAGTTAAATTTTTAAAGTAAGAAACATAAGTTTTTATCCGAAAGTGGAGTAGTTAAATTTTCATTCATGGGAATTAATTTTTAATTTAAAAGACGAATTTTCTACGAACGGTTTAATTTTGTACGAAATTGCTGAATTTTCAAGCCAAAAAGATAAATTTTCTAAAAAGTAGTTGCATTTTTACCAAGAAAAAAAAGGAATTTTCAACTGAAATTGTGAATCCTCTACCAACAAATTAACTTTCAAGGAAGTAGTAGTTCAACTTTTAACCAAAGAGTCGAATTTTTAACTAAAAGTTTAATAGTTGATATTTCCACAAAAAAAGAATTTAATTTAAAATAAAAAACAGGTGGATTTCACCAAGAAACATGGATTTTCAAACAAACGTTTTTAACTCAAAAGATTGATTTTCTACCAAAAAAGGCAATTTTTCAAACAAAGACTGAAGTTTTCTACAAAATTATTGAATTTTCGAGCCGAAAACATGAATTTTCTACAAAACAGTTCAATTTTCACTAAAAAAATTAATTTCCATTCAAGAAAATGAATGTTTAACAACAAAAAGCGAATTTTTACTAAAATTATGAATCCTAAATGACAAAAATTAACTTTGCAGGAAATAGTTCAACTTTCAACCAAGGAGTTGATTTTCCAACAAAAAATGTAATAGTTGATATTTCAGCCAAAAAGGGAATTTAATTAAAAATAAAAAACAGATGTAACCTTCAAAAATAAATTTTCAACCAAATTCTTGAATCCTGAACTGAACCAGATTAGTTTCTAACCCAACAGTTTCATTTTTAACGATAAACAAAACTTAAATTTTCTACCAAAAAAGGCGAAGTTTCAACAAAATAGATTAATTTTTAACCAAACAGTTAAATTTTCTACCAAACTGTTAAAAATGCGAGCCCAAAATATGTATTTTCTACAAAACAGTTACATTTTCAACCCGAAAATATGAATTTTCACCAAAAAAGTTCATTTTCGACCAATCGGTTGAATTTTCAATAAAATAGTTAAATTTTTAGTTGAAGGAACAAATTTTTAATTAAAATTATGAATCTTGAACCAAAAAAATTAACTTTCCAGGAATAAGTCAAATGCATGGTGAAAATACAAACTTATTTTATTTTAATTTTTTAAATACGTTTTTTACATATGTTTAACTCGGAAAAATATTTTGTAGCGTATTAAATATCCAATAAATTAATAAGTACTAATGAAAAGTCATCAAACATTATCTTGATGATTAAATACGAATACACATTTCACAGAATAACAATAATAATTCTACAAAGTGAATATTACATTTTTAGCATTGACATATATGTCAATATTGAAAACTGTGAAAATAGTGAATTTCAATTGAATTTTATTTTTATTGACATTTATAATGATCACTGCAAATTGAAATAAACGCTTAACTGAACTAAATTATAAAAATCTGTATATATATTTTTCAAAGCTCGAAAATAATTCATTTTGCTTCTTTATAAATATTTTGAAATAATTTTCAATTTTATCTTAAAATTAATTTTTCAAAATAAAAAATCATTTTAATTTTCTCAGGAATCTTTAAAGAAAAACTTTTTCATTTTCTTGAAACCTTTCGAAACTCTCAAAAAGTTCCTTTTTTTCGGCACTCTTAAAAAGTTCCTTTTTTTGACACTCCTCAAAAGTTCCTTTTTTCCAAACTTCAAAGATCTACATTTTGTTTTCAATTTCTTGAAATTGTTTCAAGTTGAAATGTTTTTTTAAATGCTGCTAAAAATGAAAAAATTGCTTTTAAATCTCCCAAATTCTTTTTCGACAATTTTCGAAACCATACGAAGTATTTTCAATTTTTGTCTTCAATTTTATCTTAAAATTCATTTTTCAAAATTAAATATCATTTAAATTTTCCCAGGAATCTTAACATAACTTCTTTATTCTCTTGAAATCGTTCCAGGTTTTAAATTATTTTTGAAAATTTTTCAAAACTTCTCAATATCTTTTTATATAAGTAGAATTTTTCCTGATTTTTTATCAAAATTCTGCAAAATGAAAAAATTGCCTTAAAATCTTTCAGAAACTTTTCTGAAAATTTTGGAAATCTTTTGAAATGTTTAAAAATGTTTTTCAATTTCATCTTAAAATAAATTTTTCAAAATAAGATCTATTTCAGTATTTCCAAGAATCTTTGAAAGAACACTTTTTTATTCCCTTAAAACCTTTTAAAACTCTTGAAATTTTTTCATTCGAATTTTTCATTAAATTAAAAACAAAATGCTTTACAATCTTCCACATTCTGTTTCGGCGACTTTGGAAATCTTTTGAAATGTTTTGCAATCTTGTTCAATTTTATCTTAAAATTAATTCATCAACATAAAAAATCATAAATTTTGCCAGGAATCTTAAAATAACTTGGCTATTCTTTCGAAACCTTTCACAATTCTTAAAATTCTACTTTCTTCGAAATTTTCATAATCTACATTTCGTTTTAAAATTTTTTGAATCGTTTTAAATTCTTTGAAATCTTTTCTTAATTATTGTTGAACCTTCTTAAAACTTCTTTATATTTCTCGAATGAACTCGATTCTTTTTGTAATCTTTCAGATTCTTGAACATAATTTTGGATATCTTTTGGAATATTCTATTAAAATAATTT
>JAABKJ010003390.1:0-26048 GCA_011634705.1 Andricus grossulariae | reverse complement strand
GATTAATTTTCTGCTAAAAAATAGAAAATGTCAATAAATTACATAAACTTTCAACCAAATAGTTGAATTTCGAAACTGAAAAAGATTAATTTTAATTATTATTTTTTCAATAATAATTTTCAACAAAATACTTGAATCCTCCACAAAGAGAGATTTTTCAGTAAAAAAAAATATCATCCAAAATTTAGAATTTGCAACCAAAAAGATTAATTTTGTACTAAAAAAAGACCAATTATCAACAAAATCCATAAATTTTTAACCGAATTTATTTTTTATAGACCAAAAATATTTTTAGACCAAAAAGATCCATTTTTAACCAAAAATTGAATCATTAAGTTTTCGTTTGAAAAAATGAATTTTTTATAAAAAAAACGAATTTTCTACAAAGCAGTTGGATTTTCTACCAAACTAATAAATTTTCAAAACAAAAAGACGAATTTTCAACAAATTTTGAATTTTTAACCAAAAAATATATTTCAGTCATAAAGAAAATAAAATCATACAAAATTTGGAATTTTTAAGCCAAATAGACGAGCTTTAAAAAAAAAAAGTTTCAAATAAATAGTTGTATTTAATCCAAAAAAGATAATTTTTAAAACCAAGAAGATTAATTTTCTACCAAAAAGACGAATTCTCAAAAAAATACAAAAACATTGAACCAAATAGTTACATCTAAAAATATGGATTTTCTACTCAAAAAAGTTGAATTTTTGATAAAGAAGATTAATTTTCAGCGAAAAAATAAAAAATGTCATTAAATTACATAAATTTTCAACCAAATAGTTGCATTTTCCAACTAAAAAAGAATAATTTCAATTAATTTTAATTTTATTCATTAATATAATTAATTTAAATATAATAAATATAATTAATGTTAATGTTTTACTAATAATAGTCAACGAAATACTTGAATTTTCAACAAAGAAAGATTTTTCAGTAAAACAAAATATCATAAAAAATTTAGAATTTTCAACCAAAAAGATTTATTTTGTACTAAAAAAAGACAAATTATCAACAAAATACATACATTTTTAATAATTAAATTTTCGTTTGAAAAAATTATTTTTCAATAAAACAACGAATCTACTATGAAACAGTTGGACTTTCTACCAAACTAATCAATTTTCAAAACAAAAAGACGAATTTTCAACAAATTTTGAATTTTTAAACAAAAAAGATATTTCAGTCAATAAAGAAAAAAAATTTCATCCAAAATTTGGAATTTTCAAGCCAAATAGACGAGCTTTTCAAAAAACATTTAAAGCTTCAACTAAATACTTGTATTTTCTAACAAAAAGATCATTTTTCAACCAAGAAAATTAATTTTTTGATAAAAAATAAAAAATGTCAATAAATTACATAAATTGTCAACCAAATAGTTGAATTTCTAAACTAAAAAACATCCATTGTTATTAATAATTTTTTAATAATAATTTTTAACAAAATACTTGAATCCTCAACAAAGAAAGATTTTTCAGAAAAAAAAAATATATCTTCCAAAATGTAGAATTTGCAATCCAAAAGATTAATTTTGTACTAAAAAAAGACAAATTATCAACAAAATCCATAAATTTTTTACTGAATAGTTGCATTTTCAATCAAGCAAATTTTCTTAGATTTTAGATTTCTCAGAATTAGATTTTTTAGATTATTAGATAATAGATAATATTAATTATTATTATTAATATTACTAGATAATTAGATTTTAAGAATTCTTAGATTTCTTAAAATCTTAGATTTTCAGATTTCTTACCGAAAAAGGCGAATTTTCAAAAAAATACAAACATTTCTAACCAAATAGTTTAATTTTGAACGAAGAAGATTAATTTTCTACTAAGGAAGGCGATTTTTTCAAAAAATTACATAAATTTTCAACCAAATTTATTTTTTATAGACCAAAAATATTTTTAGACCAAAAAGATCAATTTTTAACCAAAAATGGAATCATTAAGTTTTCGTTTGAAAAAATTAATTATTAATAAAACAACGACGAATCTTCTACCAAACAGTTGGATTTTCTACCAAACGAATAAATTTTCAAGACAAAAAGACGAATTTTCTGTATAAAACGGTCGAATTTTCAACCCAAATATATGAACTTTCAACAAAAAAGTTAATTTTCAATCAGATATTTACATTTTAAGGTAAAAAAATGAGTTTTTAACTCAAGAAATAAATTTTTAACAAATACATAAATATTTAACGTAATAGTTGAATTTCAAACCAAGAAGATAAATTTTCTACAAAAAAAAAATTTTTATTTAGTTTTTATGTAGTTTATATTTTTCGTTCCTAAGATATTTTGAACCAAATAGTTGAATTTCTAAATTAAAAAAAAATAATTTCCAATTAAAAATCGAATAGTTAAATTTTCATTTGTAAAAATTCATTTTCAATTAAAAAAACGAATCTTCTACAATACAGTTAAATTTTATACAATATAGTTTAATTTTCTACCAAATTGTTGAATTTTCAAGACAAAAAAAAATGAATTTTCGATAAAAAACAGTTGAATTTCAACAAAGTACTTAAATTTTCCACCATAGAGTCTAACACAATATATTTAAATTTTTAATAAAACACAAATGAATTTAACCAAAAGAATACATTTTTAACAAAATAGTTACATTATCAACCAAATAAATGAATTTTCAACCAAAAAGATTAATTTTCTACCAAAAAAAGACGAATTTTCGATAAAATGCATAAATTTTTAACCAAATAGTTGATATCACAAGAACAAAAAATTTAAATTTGCAATCAAACAAAATTGATTTTAACCACAAAAAAAAATGTTTAACAAAATAGTTTAATACTCAACCAAAATAGATTAATTTTCAAACAAAAAATTAAATTTTCAATTAAAATTTATGAATCTTCAACCAAAAAAATTATTTTTAATAAAGTAGTTCTACCTTCCGAAAAACGTTCTGGATCCGCCCTTGTTCCGTAGAGGAACTATCAAATTAATTACCAATTAAAAAATAATTTTTTTTTATTGAAAATGTATCGACTTTTAGTCTGCATAATATGCCTAATTTTTACAATTTTTTTCAAATTTTTTATTTTAGTATAGGAAAAATTTAATTTCTTACGAAGACCTAAAATTAAAAAAAAATCTATAATCTCTAAAAACGATAAATAATTTTATTTCAGGATATACAAAATTTTTTATGATTAAATTGAAATTAAAAAAAAAATAGAAAATCGGATCATTAAAAATGACGAGTTAATTAAAAAAATTCAGCAACTCGTTAAAGATCTGATTTTCTTTATTTTTTTGGAAATACATTTTGAACATAATAAAGTTTTTCCATGCTGGAAAAAAATTATTTATAGTTTTTAGATATTCTAGATTTTTTTTAATTTTCTGGTCTCCATAAAAAATTACATTTTTCCTATATGAAGCAAAATAAAAAATTTGAAAAGAATTGTAAAAATTAGGCATATTATGCAAATAACATGCACGATTTTTCCAAAACTCTGCGATTAAAAATTTTGTTTTCATTCTAATAATTTTTTTTCTCGATACACCCTAGTATTCAGGTTCGCTACAAAATCCCAATTTTCCACCAAAGTGATGAATCTTCGATAAAAAAAAATTAATTCACAGCAAAAAGTGAATTTTTCTATATTTCCACCCAAAAAAATTTGATTTTCAATAAGCAACAGGCGAATTAAACCAAAAAATACGAGTTTTCAACTAAAAAAGATAAATTTCCAAGCAAAAATGGAATAGTTACATTTCCAGTTTGAAAAATTAACTCTTGACTAAATAAAAAACCAATTTTCAACAACGTAGTAAAGTTTAAAAAAAGTTTAACTGAAATGATAAATATTCAACCAAAAAAGATGACTTTTTAACCAAACAGTTGAATAAATTTTCAAGCAGAAATGTGATGGTTGCATTTTCAGTTTAAAAAAATTAATTTTCAACTAAACAACAACAAATTTAACAAAATAGTTAAGTTTTCAACAACAACAAAAATCAGCCAAATATGCAAATTAATTTTCAATCCAAAAGATGAATTTTCTACCAAAAAAGACAAATTTTTAACAAAATACATGAATTTTCAAATAACAAAGAACATTTTAAACCAAAAATAAAATATTTGAATTTTCAGTTAGAAAAATACATTTTTAACCCGAAAAACGAATATTCAATCAAAGAAATTAATTTTTAATCAAAAATAAACAGATACATTTTCAATAAAAACAAGAAATTGTTAACTAAATAAAATAAATTTTCAATAAAATAGTTCAATTTTTAAGATTAGTTTTATACCAAGCGAAAGGAAAATTTTCAACAAAATACATGAATCTTCAACTAAAAAATATCAACTTTTAACCAAAAACAGAATAGTTAAATTTTCAGTTAGAAAAATAAATTTTCAACAACAAAAAAACGCATATTCAATAAAACAAATTCATTTTTAACCAAAAATAGAACAGTTGAATTTTCAAACAAACAGATGAATTTTCTTTTAAAATTATTAAATTTCTATCAAAAAATATAATTTTTCCACCAAAAATAGAATAGCTAAATTTCCAGTTAAAAAAATAAATTTAACAAAAAAAAAAATTCCCAACAAGATAGTTGAATTTGCAACAAAAGAAATTAATTTTTAACCAAAAAGATATTTCAACTAATGAGATGACTTTTCTCCCAAAAAATAAGAATTTTCAACAAAATTGTTGAATTAACGCCTAAAACAGATAAATTTTTAATTTAAAATATGTAGCATAGTTTAATTTTCAGTAAAAAAAAAATGTATTTTACAACCAAATAAGTTTTTAAAAAAAGTGAATTTTCAACGAAAAATTTAATAGTTCATATTTCATCTAAAAAATATTTTTATTTTAAACCAAAAACAATTAAATTCAGCTGAAGAAGTCAAATTTTCAACAAACTAGTTAAATCCTCAACCAAAAAAAAATTAATTTTCAAGCAAACAGTTGCGATTTTTAAACAAAAAAAAAAAGAAATTTTTACCAAAATAGATGAATTTTTAACCTAAGAAGGCGAATTTTCAAACAAAAATAATGACTTTTTAACAAAATTAATAAATTTTTATCAAAAAATCCCTAACTTTCTGGAATTTCCTGACCTGTAGCAACCCTGATATTTTTCCGATTTGGGGAAAAAATATTTTTCTACGAAGTTATGCGTGTTTTAATTTTATGCTTTCTTCAAAAAAAAATTCCTTTAAACTCTATAGCTTTTGACCTAATTAGCATATTCAAAATTTTTTTTCCAGATATGGAAAATTTAAATAGGGTTCAAAATTAGCCTTATGATGGCGGTTTTTTGAAAATATCAAATGTCGATTTTCTTTAAAAAGCCACATTTATATATTTTTCAATTTTTTTTCTTTTTTTTTTAAATTTGGCCTTGTGTAATATAATTTTTTTCATAAAATCGAATTTTCTCATATCTCTTGAAAACAACGACAGACTCGAACAAATTTTTAAATAAAAGTTCGCACGATTAGAAAAGTTGCTAAAAAAATATCTTCTGCCCTTTTGTAATATCTTGTATCATTTACGAGAAAAATTGGAAAATTATATTTTTAGGAACAAAAATTTCCCAGAAAATATTTTGTTCACGTTTCCGAAATTCCCAAAAAAATGAATAAAAAGATTTTCTGGAAACCCCCACTAGTAGTATAGCTATGACAGTTCGGAGCACTACTACGTAGTCCAAGCTGTCACCGACAGATGGCGCCATCGGTCAGTTGCCATCAGTCGATCAGTCACCATCAGTCGGTAAAACAATTATATAGTTATACACCGGCTGTGTGGCTCACATGTAACTGTTTTACCGACTGATGGTAACCAACCGACTGGTGGCAACTTATCGGTGGCTCCACCTGCCGGTGCCAGCTTCAACTACGTAGCAGTGCCTTTGAACTGTCATAGCTATACTACTCCCACCGTTTATATTTTTTTCAAATATTATCAAAAATTTTTTGCTGGTGCAAGAAATTTTTTTTCTAAAAATATAATTTTCTCATTTTTCTCGTAAATGACGTAAGATATTACAAAATAACTGTTTTGGATGGCCAATTTCAACAAAAAATAATTAAAAATTATAGAGATTCAAAGAAAAAAATCGCTTTTTTCTAAACAAAACACCAAATTTAAATGCGTATAACTTCGAAGACATTTTTTATCGCAAATCGAAAAAATATATATCGCCTGATATAAGTGTAAAATTTCCCTGATTTGAAATGGATTCGGTGAAAATATTTTTGTTAATAAAAATAAATTTAAATATTTTTCAGATATGGCTGGTGGCATGACAAAGGAATTCGTCCAATAGATGATAGATTTGATTTCCACAAAAAAACGTCGGAACTTGTAAGCTTTCAGATGAAAATTTATTCAGAAGACCGCAAACTGAAGGGCTTCGGTCAATGACAAAATTATTCAATAAAAATTTCATGACCATTTCTCCTTTGTAACTTTTATATATAAAATTTAATTTTAATTTAATTATAATTTTAAATTGATTTTCTATATAAGATGGATAAATTTTACATTTTTTTATATTATTATATTTTATAGTATATTATATTATATATCATATTCGATATAATGTTTCAAAGGCGACAGATAATATTATTTCACTTAAAATTTTTTTTAAGGAATTGTAATACTTGTCTGATTCCTACCTTACCGACATTTTATTCGTCATCCTTCTTCCACATGAAAAGAAATATCGAGTTGAAAATGATACTTGCATGAAAGGCACTAAGGAACGTTTATCTACTTCTAAAACTTTATAATTACCATGAAATTTTTTTTCGAAAAAACAATTGTATGATGATAAAAATTTTAGAGTCGGTAAAAGTCGGTAAGATAGGAATCTAGTCCAGTGAAAAAAAGGAAAAATTTATTTTTCAAATTCCGTGTCTTTTTCCCTGATTTTTTCGTGTGCAATTCTTCATTTTTCCTGACTAATGATATTCAAAGACCAATATTTTGATCTTGTATTATTTTTAACATCTAATCTTTAATAAAAGGAATAAAACAATAAAATTACAAATTGAAATTAAAAAATTTCGAATTTATTTCTTTATTTCAACCGAAATGGATGGTTTTTCTATCGTCAAGATAATTTTTAATCCAAAAGAATGAATTTTCGACCAAAAAAGATGACTTTTTTACCAAATATTTTAATTTTTATGAATATGATTAAATTTTCAATTTTCAAAAAAGACGTGGGGGGAGAGGGGGGTAAAGTTCAACCAAAAACAGTTGTATTTCCAATAAAAATGAAAAAGTTGAATTTTCTGTGAAAAAATTAATTTTCAAGAATGTAGTCAAATTTTTAATCAAAGAGATGAATTTTCCAAACAAAAAGTTCATTTTGAACCAAAAAAATATGAATTTTCAACTAAAAAAGATCAATTTTCAACTAATAATGGAAAAAAATACATTTTCAGCGAAAAAATGTAATTTTAACCAAGAGAAAAACAACAATTTTCAACAAAATAATTAATTTTTCAAACAAAGAATACATTTTTAACAAAGTACTTTCACTTTTACCGTAGTGCTGGAATTTTTAAACCAAGAAAAAATCGTTGAAAAAATACTTCAACAATTTTGCAATTTCAATTCAAATATTCAAATTTTGCAATCAGCAATTTTGTTAATTTGTTCTTAAAGTTGATGAAAAAATATTTTTATTTTCCTTATTTTTTATGCTCTTTTTAATAAGCTATAGAAAAACGTATATATTTTTAAGTTTCAAACAAAAATTGTTTTTTTTTTTTAAGGATCCTGTTAAACGGATTTTTACTTGAAACTTAAAAATATGTACGTGTTTCTTTAGTTTATTAAAAAGAGCATAAAAAAATAAAAAAGAATAAAAACATTTATTTTGCAACTCTAAGTACAAATTAAAAAAACTGCGTTTTTATAGTCATTTTTAAAAATATTATATTTCGACGCAAAAAGTTTTTTCTGACTTTTCTCCATCTAAGGTTATTTTCTTCCATAAACTTCATCCAAAAAAAATTGAAAAAATAAAATTCTGCACACAGACGAGTAATTAATTAAATTAAAAATTTGAAAATGTTCAGTTAACTTACTCAAGGCTGAGAAATTTTTTGAATTTTTATTGTTTTTAATTTGTTCTTAATTCCACAAAGAAACTTTTCAGGATTTTCAGGATTTTTATCCAAAAAATATGAAATTTCTACCAAAAGAGTTAAATTAGCAAGCAGAAAAGAAAAATTAATTTTCGAAAAAAAAAACAATTCTGTACAAAATACTCAACTTTTAACCAAATACAGTGAAACCTGGATTTAGCTCCCCTGGATTTTGCGCTTCCGAGAATTGACGTCGCGCCGTAGGGATGCGTGACAAAACAGAGAGAGAAACAGGAGAGAGATAAAATAGTTCCGTGTCTCTGGATTTAACGTCAAATTCAGCCCCAAAACCGGCGCTAAATCCAGGTTCGACTGTATTTAAATTTTCTACCAAAAAGATTGATTTTCTACTTGAAAAATGAATTTTTAATAAAATTCATGAATTTTCAACCCAATAGTTGAATTTTGAACCAAGAATAATAATTTCTACTAAAAAATACGAATTTTCAACAAGTGACATAAGATTTCAACAAAATAGTAGATTTTTTAAACTAAAAAATATCTATTTCAGGAAAAAATACGAAGGTTACATTTTTATCACAAACAAATTTTTTTTAGCAAAAACACGAATTTTCTGTAAAACAGTTGAATTTTCAACCTAAAGAGATGAATTTTCAACAAAAAATGTAATACTTAATATTTCAACTAAAAAATATTTGTATTTTAAATAAAAAAAGTTATATTTTTAACGGAAAAATTGTTTTTTTTTAAAAACGAAAGAGAATTTTTAAAAAATTACATAAATTATTAACCAAACAAATACATTTTCAACCGAGAAGATTAAGTTTCTGCCAAAAAAGAAGAATTTTTAACAAAATACATAAATTTCCAAACAAATATTTAAATTTCGAACCAAGAATAATAATTTCTACTAAAAAAGAAGAATTTTCAACAAATGGCATTTAATTTAAACCAAATAGTAGATTTTTTAAACTAAAAAAGATCGTTTTATCAAAAAATGTGAAGGTTAAATTTTTATTACAAAAAATTGATTTTCAACAAAATACAAGAATTTTCTGCAAAAGAGTTGAATTTTAAACCTAAATAGATGAATTTTCAACAACAAAATTGTAATAGTTAATATTTCATCTCAAAAATATTTGTATTTTAAATCAAAACCAGTTTAATTTTTAACTAAATATTTGCATTTTTAACGAAAAAAATTGATTTTATCAAACAAACAAAAAACAATTTAAAAAAAATACATAAATTGTTAACCGAACAAATACATTTTCAACCGAGAAGATTAAATTTCTACCCAAACACGACAAATTTTTAACAAAATACATAAATTTTCAACTGATTAGTTGAATTTTCAGTTGAAAAAAATTTCTACCAAAAAATTGTTTAAACAATCATTATTTATTCAAACAATTCTTTTCCTTTTGTAAGTCGTGAAAAGTTATTTTCTTTCTTGATGAATGATATAAAGTTGATGAATGTCAAGAGTGGTACTTCTTATTCAACATATTTTGTAATTATTTAAACAATTTTAATTTGTTTAAACAATATTTTCTCCTTAAAATCGTACAAAGTTATTATTTTCTGGAATTAATGACACAATTAACGAATGTTGTATATTTTTTAAGAATATTTGGTAATTATTTCAAGAATTTTTATTTGTTTAAACAATTCCCTGTTAAGCGTAAAAAGCTATTTTCTAGAATTAATGATGCAATTAACAGATGCTGAGAGTAATTTTTTTTTTCATGAATATTTATCAATTTTTTAACAATTTTAATATGTTTTAACGACTTTAATTTGCTTAACCCATATATTGTTTAAACAATAAAATTTGATTGCTCTAAGTATAGTGAAAGATATTTAAAAAATATATATACTTTTCTCCACCTTCCCTATGAAAAGACATTGACTGGGTCATTAATTGCAGAAAATAATAACTTTTACGATTTACAGAGAAAAAATTGTTTAAGCAAATGAAAATTGTTTAAATAATTACCAAATATCCTTGAAGAATTACTTTCAACATTCGTTAATTGTGTTATGAATTCCAGAAAATAATAACTTTTTACGATTTTAAGAAGAAAAAATTGTTTAAGCAAATGAAAATTGTTTAAACAATTACGAAATATGCTAAACAAGAAGTACTTATCTTAACATTCATCAACTTTATATCATTTATCCCGAAAGGTGATAACTTTTCACGACTCACAAAGGGAAATTTTGTATAAACAAATAATAATTGTTTAAACAATTCAAAATTATTTAAAAAATACTTGTAAACCCTTCACATGTCGATTGAAAATTATTCATGTTGAAAAATTTCCAAAAAATACCGTCTTTAACATTTTCCGGAAACAATTAAAGGGTTTAAGGGGGGGGGGGGAATTAATATTTATTGAGTGGAAATTATTCCTTGTACATTCCTTAAAAGTTTCTAACCAGTACTTCTTTTTCCCATTTTTCCGAAAACCAAGAATCCCCCCCCCCATACGGCTTTTCTTTTTCCGGAAAACGAACAGATTGGGGGGGGGGGGGTCGATCACCAAAAATCGAAAGTCGAATTTTCGGACCACCCTCATGACATGCTATCAATAGAATAATAGTGGATGGAAATTTTGATAAAATTATGTTGCAAATTAAATTTGAAATGAGAAATAAGAAATCAGAACGCGTTTATTTCAAGAGTGCTACTTCAGTTCATTTTGTACCAATTCATTTTTTTAAAGTGCTATTACGGCAGTCGATATGTCATTCACCTTGTTCGAGATTGCCTACGCAATACATTACTTTTGAATAAGAAACCAGAACAGAAGAAGCAATTTTTATAGCAATTCAGCACGTTGATATTATATTTAAATGTCTTCCTTATTCAGCTTATTAAGCACAATTGCAATATTTTCTTGCAAATGTTTTCATGTAGGCAAGTCATTGAACTAAATATAAAGCAATCACTAAATGAATCAAACAGTATTATCAATTTTTATATTTAGATGATGACTTTGTGAAGCTCTTCACGTGGGGTGATTGCTAGAGAGATTGATCCGCGACCTGGGTCGGTGCAGTGATTCGGAACGAACGTGTTATTTAAATAAACACGGAAATACTAGATTGATCTGAAAATGTATACCTCCCGCTTATACCCCCTATACTTATAATAATAATAATTTTTTATTAATTTTTTTCTGAACAAAAAAATCTTCTTCTTTCACTCCGCTGGGATTCAAACCACAGAACTTCTATTTTCCGGTCAGATGCTTTTCCCATTAAGTTACTAGAGAGATCGAGAGAAGAAACTTTATTTCAGAAAATATACGCATTATTATGCTAGATGGTACGAATCAAATTTTTTTTTAAAGGAATCAAATAAAATTGTTTTTTTTAAGGAAATTTTTTTTCATTAGAGAATAAAAGACCATTTTTAACGTATTTTCAGACTCTATTATTTGGTTGAAAATTTAATTATTTTCTTGAAAATACAACTATATTGTTAAAAAGCCATCTTTTTATCAAAATTCCAACAACTATGTTAAGCATTAATTTTTTTAGTTGAAAGTTCTACTTTTTGGTTGAAAATTCATGTATTATGTTGAAAATTCGTCTTTCTTGGTAGAAATTTAATCTTCTTGGTTGAAAATTTATCCTTTTTGGTTAAAAATGCATTTGACTTAAAGTGGGACTACTTTGTATGAGAATCAATTTTTTTCTTAAGGATTCATAATTATAGTCGAAAATTCAGCTATTTTCTTTTAAATGAACTTTATGTTGAAAATTCTACTGTTCTTTTTGGCTTAAAAATTTAACAAGTTGGTAGCAAATTAAACTATTTGGTTGAAAATTAAAATTTTTTGTTGTAAAATCATATTTTTGGATTAAAAATTTAACTTTTTGGAAGATAATTTGTCTTTTTCGTATTTTATTCAAATTCGTCTTTCTGGTAGAACATTAATCTTCTTGGTCGGAAATTCATTTTTTTTATAGAAAATTTAACAACTTTGTTGCAAATTCTTTTTTTTCTGAAAATGTAACTATTCCATGTTTGGTTAAAACTTTATCCTGTATATTGGATAAGCTAGAACTTGAATACCTATGAATTCCTCCAATTTCTACGAATTACTTCAAATCCTATGATTTCTTTGAATTCCTCTGGATTCCTTGAATTATCTGAATTCCTTGAACTATCTCAATTATTTGAATTCTTCTAAACTCCAAGAATTCTTCTGAATTCCATGCATTATATTTAGGTCCATGAAATTCCTTGAATTTGTGGAATTCCTCTGAACTATCTGAATTCTTGGAATTTCTGTGAATTCCTATAACTATCGCAATTGCTTCAATATTCTTCTAAACTCCCTGAATTCCTTGAATTTTTCTAAAACCCTGAATTTCGTAAATTCTTCAATTCCTATGAAATTCTATAAATTCTCTTAATTCCTATGATTTCCTTGAATTCCTCTGAATTCCTTGAATTATTTGAAATCTTCTAAACTCTTTGAATTTCTATAAATTTCTATAAATTCATTGAATTACCCTGAATTCTTCTAAATTCCTTGAATTCTTCTGAATTCCTTAAATTCTTCTGAATTTCTTGAAGACCTCTAAATTGCTTGAATTAAATTAATTATTTTAATTATTCTAAACTCCTTGAATTTCTCTGAATTCCTTGAGTTTTTCTGAATTCGCTAAATTCTACTGAATTAATTGAATTTCTCAGAATACCTTGAATTTTTATAAATTCATTGAATTCGTATGAATTCTTTGAATTCCTTAAATTCTACTGAATTATTTGAATTTCTCTAAATTTCTATAAATTCATTGAATTCCTCTCAATTCTCCTGAATTCCTTAATTCTTATGAATTTCTTGAAGACCTCTAAATTCCTTGGATTCTATGAATTATTTTAATTATTCTAAACTCCTTGAATTTCTCTAAATTCCTTGAGTTCTTCTGAATTCGCGAAATTCTACTGAATTCTTTGAATTTCTCTGAATGCCTTGAATTTTTATAAATTCAATGAATTCATATGAATTCTTTGAATTCCTATGGATTCCTTGAATTCGTGTGAATTTCTTCAATTCCTATGAATTCTCTTAATTCCTATGATTTCCTTGAATTCCTCTGAATTCCTTGAATTATTTGAAATCTTCTAAACTCCTTTAATTTCACTGATTTCCTTGAGTTCTTCTGAATTCCTTAAATTCTACTGAATTATTTGAATTTCTCCAAATTTCTATAAATTCATTGAATTCCTCTGAATTTCTTGAAGTCCTCTAAATTGCTTGAATCATATGAATTATTTTAATTATTCTAAACTCCTTGAATTCTGTAAATTCTACTGAATTCCTTGCATTTCTCTGAACGCGTTGAATTTTTATAAATCCATTGAATTCCTTGAATTCATATGAATTCTTTGAATTCTTATGGATTCCTTGAATTCGTATGAATTCTTTCAATTTCTATGAACTTCTATGAATTCTCTTAATTCCTTGAATTATTTGAAATCGTCTAAACTCCTTGAATTCCCCTGAGTCCTTCTGAATTCCTTGAATTCTTCTGAATTCCTTAAATTTCTCTGAATGCCTTGAATTTTTCTAAATTCCTTAAATTCTTCTAAATTCATTGAATTCTTTGAATTCGTGTGAATTCTTTGAATTTCTATGGATTCCTTGAATTCGTATGAATTCTTTCAATTCTTACGGATTCCTTGATTCGTATGAATTCTTTGAATTCCTATGGATTCCTTGAATTCGTATGAATTCTTTCAATTCCTATGGATTCCTTGATTTATATGAATTCTTTGAATTCCTATGGATTCCTTGAATTCGTATGAATTCTTTGATTTCCTACGAATTCCTTGAAGTTGTGAGAATTCTGTAAATTCCTATGAATTCCGTGAATTCCTATGAATTTCTTGAATTCCTTGAATTTATCTAAACCCTCTTAAATTCCTCTGAATTCCTTTCATTATCTTGATTCTATTTTTTTTTTCATTTCTGCGAATGCTTTTAATCTTTTTGAAATACTTTTAAATTCCTTTAAATCTTCTCAAGTCCTCTGAATTTCTGGAATTTTTCGAATTATCTAAATCCTTTAAATCTTTATAAAGTCCTTAAATTGCGCTGAATTTCCATTACTACATCTGACTCTTGGTTTAGGAACTCGCGGTTTAGGAATTCCTAGAATTGCTGGCCCAAGCAGTTTCTCAGCGGGCAGAGCGAGCGACGTTTGCGGCTCTCGCGTTGGAAGGGCCGCAGTGCGCGAGTACTCAATCTAATTGGAAACGGCTCAGGCAGCCCTGACTGTTTATGTTTCGATATTCCCGATTTGGGTACAAGGCTATTCGTAGACAACTCCCGACACTGTTACTAAACCGAGAGTCGGGTGTATCTGAATTCCTTGGATTATTGGAATAATTTGAATTCATCTAAACTGTTTCGAATTCTTTGATTTAAAAATAGGATATTTCGCATCTACACGTTTTTGCGATTCCAGTCACTGAAAGTATTTTTGGCGCAGATCAATATTAATTAAATTATTAATCATTTTGATTTTTTTTTAGTTTTTTTCAAAATCTCGAAAAATATTGATTTTGGAGGAAAATGTTATTTACAAAAGTTGTAGATCTCGTCGAAACACATATTTTTTATATTCATACTTTTTTTTAAATTAATATTTTTCGCGAAAAATGACAAAAATTAATTTGCATATTTTTTATTATGGTGCTTTTCCCATTAAGCTACTAGGGAGATCGAGAGAACTTCTGACAGAACTTCTGACTTCCGGTCAGGTGCTTTTTTCATTAAGCTACTAGAGAGATCGAGAGAAGAAACTTTATTTCAGAGAATATACACATTATTATGCTAGATGGTACAAATCCAATTTTTTTAAAGGAATCTGTATTATCATTAGAGAATAACAGAACATTTGTAAACGTCTTTTTCAGACTAGATGGAGTTATGAATTAAGAATCATTTTTAATTAATTTTTTTTAAAGGATCGTCTCCTTTCACTCCACTGGGATTCCAACCAGGGAAATTCTGATTTCCGGTTAGGTGCTTTTCCCATTAAGCTACTAGAGAGATCGAGTTAAGAAACTTTATTTCAGACAATATACACATTATTATGCTAGATGGTACAAATCCAATTTTTTTAAAGGAATCTGTATAATCATTAGAGAATAACAGAACATTTTTTAACGTCTTTTTCATACTAGATGGAGTTATGAATTAGGAATCATTTTTAATTAATTTTTTTTTTAAAGGATCGTCTCCTTTCACTCCACTGGGATTCCAAACAGGGAAATTCTGATTTCCGGTCAGGTGCTTTTCCCATTAAGCTACTAGGGAAATCGAGAGAAGAAACTTTATTTCAGAAAATATACGCATTATTATGCTAGATGGTACAAATCAAATTTTTTTAAAAGGAATCTGTATTATCATTAGAGAATAACAGAAAAATTGTAACCTCTTTTTCAGACTAGATGGAGTTATGAATTAAAAATCATTTTTATTTAATTTTTTTTTTAAAGGATCGTCTCCTTTCACTCCACTGGGATTCGAACCACAGAACTTCTGATTTCCGATGAGGTGCTTTTCCCATCAAGCTACTAGAGAGATCGAGAGAAAAAACTTTATTTCAGAAAATATACGCATTATTATGCTAGATGGTACAAATCAAATTTATAAAGGAATCCGTGTTATCATTAGAGAATAACAGAAAATTTTTAGCGTCCTTTTCAGACTAGATGGAGTTATGAATTAAAAATCATTTTTAAATTAATTTTTTTTCTGAAAAAAAAAAGATCTTCTTATTTCACTTCGCTGGGATTAGAACCACAGAACTTCTGATTTTCGGTCAGGTGCTTTTCCCATGAAGCTACTAGAGATATCGAGAGAAGAAACTTCATTTCAGAAACTATACGCATTATTATGCTAGATGGTACAAATCAAATTTATAAAGGAATCTGTGTTATCATTAGAGAATAACAGAAATTTTTTAGCGTCCTTTTCAGACTAGATGGAGTAATGAATTAAAAATCGTTTTTTAATTAATTTTTTTTCTGAAAAAAAAGATCTTCTTATTTCACTTCGCTGGGATTAGAACCACAGAACTTCTGATTTCTGGTCAGGTGCTTTTCCCATTAAGTTACTAGAGAGATCGAACGAAGAAACTTTATTTGAGAAAATATACCTTAATATTTAATTGTGAGTGAAAGGAGAAGATCTTTTTTTCAGAAAAAAATTAACTAAAAAATGATTTTTAATTCATAACTCCATCTAGTCTGAAAAAGACGTTAAAAATTTCCTGTTATTCTCTAATGATAATACAGATTCCTTTAAAAATTTCATTTTGAGTGTTGAAAGCTTCGTAGCGAAAAGCTGCAGCTGAAAACTGGTCAACAAGATGACAAATTTTAAATTCACTGTTTTAAAAGATTAAAAAAGGGGAATGTTATAAAACTATAGTATTTAAATAAATTTGAGAAATTTAATGATTTTTGAGAAAATTGATATTTAAAGTTGAAAAGAATAAAGGCTTCTTCTTCATTCCCTGTACAAATAATTATTACATTCGTTCTGTGCAATTTCAAAGCATAAAAATTAATGATTATTTTGTTGCGAAAAAGTCTCCCAGACCACACTATGCTTCTGATATGCGGATCCCTCTCCCCACATTTGTAAAAGATTATTCATAATAAAAGTTGATAAAATTGATTAATTTCTTACTTATGCCAATGTTCCTTCATATACTTGTATAAATTAGGTTGCAAAAACTTATTACGAACTTGTTACGAATTCCAAAGATACGAGCGCTCTACAGATACGAGCGTCCCGACTCCAAAGGAGCGAGCACAATTTTTTCCCCTCTACTCCCACCCTATTCGAGGGTAAGGCGCGCGCGAATGCGCATTGCTTTGAATTCGACGTTTGTTCACTGCGAATTACATACGCGCGCGTAGTAGGCCTGTGTGCGTTCTCATGCGTTACCCCTGAAATCTAAACGTCGCAGGAGTGGGAGCCCCTTTCTCGCTCGTATCTTTGGAGTTCGAGTGTACAGTGGTCTGTGAGACCTTATGTTCATACTTAACGGTAAAGAACAGGAATAAAAAAACGAAAGCATCTTTGCGAACCAGCTTCATGCTGCGACCGGAATGTATTAAATGCGAACAGAATGTATGAGTTTCGAACACATGTGGATTATAATTATTATTTTTAACATTTTTCGCTGACAGTGGTGAACAGGATGGACCAGGACTAGACCAATGCTGCGCCAAAGTTGAGACAGACATGTGCCGCTGAATTAGCTTCTCCTTTCAAACAGCATATTTTTGCATCGAAATGAACCCAAAAAGCTTTCATACGATTAGTTTTGACAAAAATGTTTCTTTTTTGTCGTTTTGAAATAAAAAAAGATCACCCTACTACCCGTAATTCACTTAAGTATAATCAGTCGGCTACCATAGCACGCAAAACGTGTTTTGGCTTAAATGGCTTGTGGAACCGACTCTTCAGAGAATCCTCATTCGATATTGGTACAGTCACGTTGGCAATGTTACCATCTATACGTATTTTGACTCTTTCGTATGTATTCAGCTGATCCGCTTTAGGAGCCATGAATGGATACAAATATCCACGTCGCACTAGTCCAATGACGTACTTGCGATCCATTTCTTTGCATGTTGCTACAACGAACACGTTTGTTGGTAATTGCTCAGCTGAACCTCGATATAGGAAACTTTCGTAAAAATGAACGTGGACTTGTAAGGGAAGAGGATGAACTCTGGCAGGTTTATGTCGCGAAGCTAATTCTGTAAAAAGAAAGTATGAGTAGGAAGTTTATTATTGTATAATTGATTTTTAAATTAACTACCAGTATTTTTATTCCTAATGTTAAAAACATAAACAAGCTAAAATTCCATAATAACACATTTTTGAAGATTAGGAGTTTACAGATTCTTTGAAACGAGCCAAATAATTCAATACATTTTTATATCTCACAGATATACATAAAGTAAATAATATCTACGTTTGTTAATTTTCTCTGAATACAATCAAGAATTTCACTGATTATGCGAAACGAGCAGAAATTATGTAAAACTTTAAAGAACAACTATTGATGTGTTACGAATAAAAAATTATTAAATAATGCCAATTAGGATTTATAAACATTTTGGATGCATCAAGGCTCCACAAGATCCTGGAAAAAAATCCGGAGGCTCGCCTCGGGCTCACAAGGCAAGATGATGGCGAGTTTGCCGAAGACGAAGAAGAAACACTGAATGATCTGATGGAAGTCTACTTCTCAAGTTTTCAGCGAACTCAAACCGAACGAGAGGAAGAAGGCCAAGATCATTGATATCAAAAAGGTGGATTGGGCTATTGGGTCCTTCGGCCCCTTTAAATCACAGAGGTAAATGGCATCTACTCAATGCTGTTATAAAAGGGCATGAATTTCATCTTCATCCTACTGATGAAACTTTTTAGGACAAGCAATGCAGCTAAACACGTGCAATCGGCATGGAACCTTCATTCCCAAACCTGAGAAGGAGAGCTAAAGATTTCTGTCTGATCAATTTAAGGTTTTTCATTCTTAAGACGCTAGAGAAACTGTTCGTGAGATATATCAGGGATGGGGTGCTTTTACCATCCTCGCTGTTCAGACGGAAGCAGGTTTTTCAGACTGGCAGCTCTCTAGAAACTGCGCTCCATGCTGTCGTGCCAAAATTGGAGCAGCAGCTTACACAAGAAGGGTATACTGTGGGCACCTTCTTGAACATAGAGGGTGCCAATAAGGGTCAGTAATAACTTTCCAGAAGTCATCTGTCGGGAAGATTCAAAATGTGGCCTGCCAGACCAGCTAGTAAGCTGGATAGGAAGCATGCTACGCCGGAGTGGACTCGAAACCAGATGGGATGAAGGCCTAGTCAGGGAAGTACCGCCGCGGAGATATCCGAGGTCATCCCTCCTATGGTGCATTGCAGTGGACGAACCAATTCGTAGACTAAATACGGGATATACGGATGACATTGTAATCCTAATCAGGGGGTCTCATTTGGAAATGTTGACGGGTCTTACAAAGTAGGGGCTGCACATCGTTGACGCCCGCGCCCCTGCATTCTGTGATAAAAGGCTGATGATCTCAGACTCAGTTAAATACATGGGGGTAATCCTTGATAGAAAACTGAGCTAGTTACGCCTACAGCGGCGATATGTTACCTGCTCTATGAAAAGTCCCTACTCGTTTGATAACCGTCGGGGGGCTCACGCGATTGGCCACCTGCCAAGAGAAAATAGATGGACTTTTGGGACTGAACATACTAGGCTCAAGTGACATAAATATACTGCCAATTCCAGAAATGTAGCAAGACAAAATAACAAAACGCTTCAACTTCACCAAGACTTTCCAAGTCTGCATCCAAAGCAGGGATATGTGGAAAGCAAATGGTAATCCGTTCCTCCAAGAAAAAATCTGACACATAGACGGCTCCAAAGTTTGAATGGGGGTTTTTATATGTTTTCCAATAATTATATGTAGCATAAAGTGACATTCAAAGTGTTTGGATGGATTTTTCTAAACTAAAAAAATTTGTCAAAGTAGGCGTCGTGTGTCTACAAAAAAGGGTTTCGCATACTATTAAGACTTTAATTGAGTCATTCAAACACTCATTCTCAACTTCTTCCTCATATACTTCCCCCTCTCCTTACTAGCCCTACCAACAACATTTTCCCTCACTTACCCTAGCCCCTTCATTTCACCTCACTTCCCCTTGTTCCCCTCGTCTGAAAGCCTCTTGGTTTACTCCCCTTCTTCAACTTCCCTTCCCTCCTTTTCTTCACTCTCCCTACTTCCCCTGCTCTTATTTCCCCTCTTTTTCTTTACTTCACTACCCCCTATTTCCCCTAATCAACCATACTTCCCCTCCCCCAATTTACTGTCATTTCCCTACTCCCCCTCCCTTCATTTCCTCTCAATTTCCCTACTTCGACTTTCCTCATTTCCCCTACCTTTCCGTCATATAATCCTCCATAACTTCATTTACTTCCTTTTCCCTAATTTCTCTCCCGTAAAACCCCCTAATTTCCTCTCACTTGCCCTACCCTTACTTCCACTCATTCCCCCCACTATCCCTCCCTCATTTACCCTCAATTCCCCTATTTCTCCTACTATAATTTTCCCTTAAAATAAAAAATTGGTGATAGTTGTTATTGAAAAGTTATTATCACTAAATAGTTCGTAGTTTTCGACTAAAGAATCAGTTTAGAAAGCACTCTACGCCGGGAGAAAAATAGTTATTTCAATTTAAGCAATTTCAAATAGGAAAAACATATAATACTGCAGTTGAAAATACTCATTATAGATTATTATATTTACCAATAGGATTATTCTACATCCCTGGCCTAAGTTTACTTTTGAGATTCACCATCAACTGGGGCCTAACACGCTATGATAAATAATCTTCTGATTCCTACTTTCATTCTAACCCACAACAATCTGGGAGATACAAATCCTTGATCACCGAGATGCTGCCTTGCTCTTTTATTCATAATCGAACTGACCCCTTGATTATCATATGATTTACTATCTCCTCCTGACCATAATTCAAGCCCTGCTTTCAACATCCCATTTTCTATCTTTCTGATATCGCATCTCTTTTTCTTTGTTTCAGGTACACATAAAATATCTAGCTTTCTTACTGCATAGTTTCTCGTAATTCTCTCGCCTTAACATCATTCACCCCTCTAGCATTCCAAACAGCCAGTCTCCATTCAGCGACTGGAACTCTACCTTCACCTTTACCGGGTGCATGCTTTTCGTCAATCAAAGTTTCAGTCCATTTCGAGGCTATTGTATCGTTTGTATTATTCATTGTTTAAAGTGTACGCCCAACTACCATCCTTATGCGAGAAATGTATTTTGCGAGTCGAAATCATGTCCAAATTGAGTAGCTAGTCGTCGTAGTGTGCAGAATCAAGTTATAACGTCAGTCACACCAAACTTAGGTTAGATATGAGTTCATATAGTCATCTGCATCATATACTATTTTTATTTTATTTTATTTTTTGACAGTGACGGTTGGAAAAATTCTTATGCACTAAATAGTCTAACCTCCTTACAATTCTTCGAAATCCCGTCTAATTATTGAAATAAATTGAAAATTCGTCAGAATCATTTAAAAAATATCCTCAAATCATTGAAATTCCGAAAAATAATGGTTGAGATACCTTGAAATATTTAAAAATCTTTGAAATCCTATGAAATTCCTCAATTTGTGAAAAACTCAAAAACAAATGGAATTGGTAAATTCACTCTCGGTAAAATTTTTTTTATTGTAGATTGATTTACTTTATTCCTTTAATTAGCATAAACAAATTCAAAGGTAAGCATATCACCTGACTTATTCCCGGTGTTTGATGTAAAAACGTTTACGAACAGATTGACTTATTTCGTTTTTAGCCGCTTTTAACCTATAAGGTTCCTTTTTTCGGCAAAATATAATTCTTAAGATGAGGATGAGTGATTTTGTCGAGAAGAAGAACCTTATAAGTAAAAGAAGTTTAAAACGTGAATTTGTTTATAAGAATTAAAAAAAATGATAATCATGTTGTTGAATGGTAATCCATGATGTTAGGATATGATTACTCAGATGAAAAGAAATGACTCCGCAAAAGAGAAAAATTTTCTTTATTTAAAACTACGGTATAAGTGCATATTTTTTTATAACAATTCTTTCTGAAAGACAATATATTGTGACAAGTTGTTATTTTTCAGATGAAAAGAAATTATCTCGCAGTTAATATTATTTGTTGAATATCTGTGCAGAATTTCGAATTTCAGTTTATAGAAAACAAATTTTCTTCATTGATAAAATAAAAAAATTCTATCTGTAGATAAACTAGCCCAATAAGAAGTATTGGTGATTTGAATGATTTCGAATAGGGGAAAAAATACTGCAATTGAAAATTCACATGATAGAATATTATATTTACCAATGTAATTAGGAAACCCCACTAAGATGATGCACATAGTACCAATGACACTCTTCATTGTTTTAAAATAAAGAAAAGCCACTTATGAAGAATTTTCACAAAAGTATAATTAATTAATGTTCTAAAAGAGAGTTTCAGTGCCTATTATACTTTTTGCTACCTCATTTGTAATTTTAAATCATCTTTATTTGATCATGCTAATTTCTTCACAGCGAATTCGCAAAAATACTTAAACTTTATGACATCATTCTGTACAATTTCACGACTGAAATATCTTATTACGTCAAAGAAAAAAAAAGGTCCATTTGTGAACTTAGTATGTCAATTATTGTTAGGAAGATTAAGAAGATGGAAAAAGAATGCAAAATGATGAATTATACATTAAATATAACGTTACTCTTTTTCGTTCACCAGATTTTGATAAGTAAAACAGATGTGTTCATGAAATGGTTTATTCTGTCGAATGATCTATTGCCGGAGCTTCCATGACTTATCAACTAGCAACACCGATTTATAAATTAAAAAACATATTGTTTCTCTTCACGATATGAGGAAATTTTTTTAAATATTGGGATTGACGATGTTTCGATGACCATTCTTGATTAATCAATAGCGACTTGGAAAATCAAAAAAAAGTTACATTGTTTCAATAAAGAAAACTTTGGTTTTAATTTGGAATATAACAATAACTCAAGTTAAAATGTTGTTCATTGTAACAGAATACATCAATTAAAATTTTGATGGGCTCTCTGATTTTCGGTAAGACAGAAAAATAAGCTTGAAAATTATTGAAAGTATCCACTTTTTTCTTTTGTTAAAAAAAACTCCCTTTATGAGGAAGCAAATTCATTTGATACTATAAAGAATATGATATCATGTTTTATTATTAAGAATCGAAAATTACTACTAAAATTATTTTCATTTTGTATAAAATGGAATTATCTGAGCGATTATCATACATATATATGAAATTTAATGAACACGTTTTTTGTAGCGATTTCATATGCTTGAGATGTCAATTTTAATATATATTGGTATTTTCAATTCAATAGTATTTTGAACAGTGTAGGGCTCGCACAATGCTGCGCCAAACTTGATACAGACATGTGCCACAGGATTAGCTTCTCCTTTCATACAGCATATTTTTGCAACAAAATATACCCAAAAAACTTTACATGATTAAATTTGACGAAAGTGTTTCTTTTTTAAGTGATAACTCCTTATGGCACGATGTGAACTCGCAAAAATAACAGGATTTGAGAGGAAATACGGGTAACGCTTCACGGGTAACGCTTCCTAACATCTATCTCTTCTTCGCTTCTCCCACTGACTGACTTTCAATTCCTCTCTCTCTTCATCTCTCCTTCGCTTCATACACTTCTCTCCCTCTAGCCTCTCTCTCTCTCGCTCATACAATATGATACAATATCATCACGCACATGTACGAACCACCGCTATACTGTCAGAGTCTCAGTGTGAGTGTGAGTAGCAACCGTTGCCGACGTCTTTATGCACGATTTTTCCAAAACAATTTATATCCCATGTCAGTGAAAAGATTTCATGTTTTTTTTTATGTTGAAAGAGTTCAGAGAAAAACCACTTGAATTTACATCATGTGAAGTTATCACTTCTGCCTGGCGTCCTACGACGGCTCACATATTTTTTCTCGTCTTAATTTAAAAAATAGTTCACCCTACTGCCAGTGATTTACTTAAATACAATTATTCGGCTACCTCAGCACGCAAAATATGATCTGGCCTACTATATGGCTTATGGAACCAATTATTCAGAGGATCCTCATTTGATATTGGCACAGTCACGTTGGCAATGTCGCCATCTATGCGTATTTTAACTCTTTCATAGATATTCGGATGATCTGCTTCAGGAGCCATGAATGGATACAAATGTCCACGTTGTACAAGTCCAATGCCGTACTCGTGATCCATTTCTTTATATGTTGCTACAACGAACCCATTTGGTGGTAAGTGGACAGTTGAACCTGGATTTTGGAAACCTTCGTAAAAATGAACGTAGACTTGTAAGGGAAGAGGATGAACTTTAGCAGGTTTATGTGGTGAAACCAATTCTGCAAAAAGAAAGTATAAGTTGAAAGTTTATTATTGTACAATTATAAATTAACAAGCAGTATTTTTTATTTCATAGTAATAAAAATATAAACAAGCTAAGATTCCATAATAACAGATTTTTTAATATTAAGAGTTTACAAATTTGTTGGAAAGAGCTGAATAATTTAATAAATTATTAGGCGTATAACTTAATTTTTACCCTTTTTTCCAAGAACATATTTCATATTATAAAATATATATAAATACCAGATCAATTCTCAAAATATTATCCATTGTATTCGATGACCTTGCGTCACTTATCAGGTAACTTATGAATGCCATCGCGGAAGACACTTGGGGTCTTCGAGCCGATAAAGTCATCGATGAATTTTCGAACATCGTGCAGAGTTTGGAATCGCCTATCTGCTGAAGCGTGTTGCATTGACCGGAACAGGTGATAATCAGATGGGGCCGAATCTGGTGAATATGCCGCGTGCGGGAGAATATTACAGCCCAAGTTTAGAATGGTTTGCTGAGTCGCGCGAGCTACTTGTCGAGCGTTGTTATGGAGCAGCATAACTTTTCGGCTTCCTTGCCCAGTAAATGGCCTTTTCTCATCAAGTACGTCGTTCAATTTGTTTGATTGTCGGCTGCAGCGTTCTGCAGTCACAGATTGACCTGTTTCCAAAAGCTCCATTTAATGTTCTCCATGACAACGCTCGACCTCATGTTGCTTGCGCGACTCAGCAAACCATTTTAAACTTGGGCTGGGAAGTTCTCCCGCCCGCGGCATATTTACCAGACTTGGCATCATCCGATTATCACCTGTTCCGGTCAATGCAACACGCTTTGGCACATAGGCGATTTCAAACTCTGGACGATGTTCGAAAATTCGTCGATGACTTCATCGGTTCAAAGACTTCAAGTTCCTTCCGCGATGGCATATGTGAGTTACCTAATAGATGACGCAAGGTGTTTGTATACGGAAAAATAATTTAAAAACAATCACGCAAAAATGGACTGAGTAAATGGGAAGTTTTAATTTAAGAAAAACAAAATGTTTTGCCCTAATTTCATTTAGGAATTAGAAAATAGTTACCAGAGCACAAGAAAGTATTTTTCATGAACGCATAGATTACAATTAGAAATTAAAATTCACCGAAAAAAGCATCCCGCCCCCCGCCCTCCTGCCAAAGCCGTCGAATCCCCAATGCTCAACGATGAATCTTCAACTAAACAACTAAGACTGCTATCAATCACAGTCCTCATCAATGAGTTTGATTTCAAATTGTTTCAACTATGCAAATTTTGTTTTGTCTAGATAGTAAGATAACATTTTTAACATTTTCAACATTTTTATTGAGTTAGATGGGAGAATTTTTTTTATGAATATCTTTAATTTACATTTTGGTTAATATTTTAATGGCATTGAAAGGGGAAAGAATTCTGTATTCTTCACATTTTTCTTAAGGAAAAAGGGTGAATTTGTTATTTTTTTCTAAATCGGAAGACGGACATTCTTTATTTCCAACATTATTATTGCGTTGGAAGGGAGGAAATTTTGGTTTTTAATTGTTTTGGAAAAATGAATTTCATTATTTTGAACAAGAGTGAAAGAATTTGTTTACGAATTTCAAGCACATATGAAAAATAGTTAATTTGTAAATGAAATTGTTGATAAAATAGAGAACTAATATCTGTAGGTAAACTATCTTAAGAAGAGGTTTTTGTATAGTTTTAATCATTTTATAATACTGTAAATATGAAGCTTATTTGTATTTGAGAAAACTAAACTATGCGATTGCTTAATGAATTTGTTCCAGCAATTCATTAGTTCTAACCTTCAAAAAACAGTTGTAGAAAGTTCTTACGGAAAA
>JAABKJ010003389.1:0-26048 GCA_011634705.1 Andricus grossulariae | reverse complement strand
ATGGTGACGCCAATTTTCTTTTCTGTCCACTTTGAATTAATGGGAATTCCATTTCATACTATAAAATGCTAAAAATACATGTTATCTCTTTCTTCTAAATTTTACTTTCATCAGATTTTTTAACAATACATTAACCAAGTTAAACGACTATTAGGACCTACATCATTATTGGGACCTTTACGATTACTGGGACATTTACCTTACTTAAAATTACGGTAAGAAGAATGAGAATTCTTCAGAATTCTTATAAATTCTTTGAATTTCTCGAATTCTTTTGAATTCCTTCAATTGTTTTGAAATCTTTGAATTCTTTTGAATTTCTTGAATAATTTTGAATTTCTCGAATTCTTTTGAATTTTTTTGAATCATTTCAATTCATTTGAATTTCTTGAGTTCTTCTCGTTCCTTGGAATTATTCGAATTCTTTTGCATGCTTTGAATTCTTTGAAATAGAAAATGTAATAAGGGGTCGTACCCATGTTACGTCACACGTTTCTCTGTTATTTAAATGAAGACGAGAATAAAATTGCCTCAAAATCAAGAGGATACGAAAAAAAAAAAAAAGAAAAACGCGTGTCGTCTTATGTGCACGACCCCTAATTGGATAAATATCCTAGTAATCGTGATCTTAGTACCAGTAACGGTGAAGTCAATTTTCATTTCTGTCCACTTTGAATCAATGGAAATTCCATTTCATACTGTAAAATGCTAAAAATAAATGTTGTCTCTTTCTTCTAAATGTTACTTTCATCAGATTTTTTAACAATACATTAGCCAAGTTACACAATTATTGGAAGCTACGCCATTATTGGGACCTTCACGATTACTGGGACACTTACCTTACTTAAAATTACGGTAAGAACAATAAGAATTCTTATAAAATCGTTGAATTCCTTGAATTCTTTTGAATTCCTAGAATTCTTTCGAATTTTTGGAATACTTTCGAATTTCTTGAATACTTTTAAATTCCTTGAATTCTTTTGAATCGTTTTGATTCTTTTGAATCATTTTAATTCTTTTGAATTTCTTGAATTCTTTTGAATTCCTTGAATTCTTTTGAATCTCTTCAATACTTTTGAATTTCTTGAATCCATTTGAGTTCCTTGAACTATTCTGAATCATTTTAATTCTTTTGAATTCCTACAATTCTTTTGAATGCTTTGAATTCTTTGCATTAAAAAATTTAATAAGGGGTCGTGCACATGTTACTTCACACGTTTTTCCTTTGATTAAATAAAGACGAGAATAAAATTGCCTCGAAGCCAAGCTGATACAAAGTCATAAACAAAAGAAAAACGTGTGTCGTCTTATGTGCACGCCCCCTCATGAGCAAACATCCCAGTAATCGTTATCTTAGTACCAGTAATGGTGACGCCAATTTTCTTCTTTTCTGTCCACTTTGAATCAACTGAAATTCCATTTATTACTATAAAATGCTAAAAGTGAATGTTTTTTCTTCTTCTAAATGTTAGTCTAATCAGATCTTTTAACAATACATTAACCAAGTTTCATAATTATTGGGACTTTCGCGATTACTGGGACTTACCTTACTTAAAATTACAATAAGAACAATAAGAATTCTTCAGAATTTTTATAAATTCTTTGAATTTATTTTAAATCCTGAGAATTCTTTAGAATTTCTTCAATTATATTGAATTCCTTCAATTATTTTGAATTTCTTGAATTCTTTTGAATTTCTTGAATTTTTTAGAATTTCTTGAATTCTTGGAATTATTTTAATTCTTTTGAATTCCTAGAATTCTTTCGAATCATTTTCGTTCTTTTGAATTTCTAGAATTCTTTTGAATCCTGGAATTCTTCGAGTTCTTTTGAATTCTTCGAATTCTTTTGAATTCCTTTAATTCTTTTGAATGCTTTGAATTCTTTGAATACAAAAATTAAGTAAGGGATCGTGCAAATGTTACGTCACAGGTTTTTTCGTTGTTTGAATGAAGACGAGAATAAAATTGCCTCGAAGCCAAAAGGACACAACGACATAAACAAAAGAAAAACGTGTGACATATTATATGCATGACCCCTGATTGGGTAAACATCCCAGTAATCATGATCTTAGTACCAGTAATGAAGACACCAATTTTCTTTTTTTCTGTCCACTTTGAATGAATGGAAATTCCATTTCATACTATAAAATGCTGAAAAGAAATGTTATTTCTTTCTTCTAAATGTTACTTCTATCATATTTTTTGACAATATATTAAACAAGTTACACGATTATTGGGACCTTTACGATTACTGGGACACTTACCTCACTTACGATTACAATAAGCGACCTGAAATTAAAATTTCATTTCTTCGAATTCTTTTGAATTCCTTTGAATTCATAGAATTATTTTGAATTTCTAGAATTCTTTTGAATTCTTAAAAATTCTTTTTGTTCTTTTGAATTCCTAGGATTTTTCTGAATTCTTTTGAATTCATTCCTACTACAAAAAGTATAATTATTGAAGCGTTTGAAAATGCATAATTTCAAGGAGAGGGAAATGGAGGATTTTTATAAAAAATAATATTGTCGATTTTTATTGCAAAAATAATATTATTTTTATACATACAAGTGATTTTGATTGAAAACTAGCACTAAAAGACTGAAAAGGAAATAAATAAATCGAGAAAAACAAAACTTTCAAACCGTAACTTTTAACCACACGCCGGTCGCTGTGGGTCGTTTTCGTCCCGCTAAAAAGTCCATGACTAGCCGAGGGCGGCCCGACTGCGCGTGCAGGTCCGTATCTGTACTAAGTTTTTTTATGAGGGGGTGCCGCACCCTCTCCCCCTTTTCGGTTTGCCAGCAATTTCAATGTGAATTTTCGCTTGGGACGAAATCAACCCATGTACGAACGCGCAGGGTTAATTCATCACATTCTTCATATCAAACTACTAATATAAAAATTGCCTGCAATCAAATGAGTGTTTCAAGAGAAAAATAACTATTTATTTAAATAGATTGACGCACAACATGCTCTGAGCGCTCGCGCGTCGCACTAAACAATTTATGTATATCTCGTGAAATAGTAGAAATTACTAAGTACATATTTCTTTTCGCATTTCTCTCCAGAAAAAATGTAGAATAACGCGCATAAAATTTTTCTGTTGAAAGAAAAAAAGTTCCATTTCTTTATAAACAATTAATATTTTTCAAATGAACTCAATATTTTTATATTTAGAAGAAAGATGTCTGGAATGTACGTTCTTAAGCAAAGATTTTCAAGTAAGAGTCTGGAATGTACGTTCTTAAGCAAAGATTTCAAAGTAAGAGTCTTCAAATTTATGTTGTAACACTAAATTTTCGTTGTGAATAAGTTTTACGAAAACAGATTTTTGCTACAAAAATCTGGAGAAACCTTTCCGAACATAAGGGCTATAAAAAATTATTTTAGAGCGAAAAAAAACGACTTTCGATTTATGGTGGCCTACTTGGGATAATTTGACATAAGCAAAAAATTCTAACAAAAATTAACATGGGACGGTCGGTAATTCGTATTTTAAAATGTATCACATGCCCCTAACTAAAACAATAATGAATATATTTCTGAGATGACCTTGGCTTTTACAGCAAAAAAGCATAGCCGAGATTTTGTCACGAACGTTCAAGCGGTTCCATATCGCAATTGGCTAAGGCATCGGCTAGGTACATACGAGTTAGGTAGTTTAGGTAGTGTTCGAATCCCCAGAGAGTGCGATTTGTCAACGGGTTTAAGCGTGCGATTATATGTGTAGGGGACCGTGCGTGAAACAATAAATGAAAAAACGTTGTGATACCGTCATGGAATTGTTACGGATCGATTACAGAACAAATTTACATCGTGACACTGTCACATATGTTTTACGGCACTATTTCGGAACAATGTTACTCTGTAAACCTGTTCCTAAATTGTTCTAGAAATATTTTTGACATATAACGTTGTTTTAGAATTGTTACAGAACAATCATAGAACAAATTTACTATGTAACACTGTTACATATGTGTGATGGCACTATTATAGAACATGGTTACTCTGGAAACCTGTTCCCAAATTGCTCTAAAAATATTTTTGTTACATATAACGCAGTTCCAGAATTTTTATAGATCTCTGACAGAACATGGTTCTGTAACAGAGTTACAGAACTGCTACGTCCATTTGGGGACGAAATTACTTAGACGATGGTCTAAGTATGTTTTATTTCTGTTACAGAACATGTTCTTTTGTGTTCTAGAACTGTTACATCACAGGTATATAACAGTGTCCGCTGGAATAATTTGCCATTTTTTCTTTTGAATTGATCATTATATTATAAAGTTTGAAAACATTTATCTTTCTAATAATATTATTATCTTGAAATATTACAACTACCTTTACTACAATTTTGTTGCACATAACTGTTTAATTAGGTTCCAGGCCAAAATTCATCTCTTAAAAATTCGATATCAAGTTAGCGGTTTTAGATTTCACGGGGAACCAAGATGGAAGCTTGTATATTCCCATCTAATATAGAATCTTACATGTATTGAATTTTCTATTACTCAAATTATTATAAATAATTTGTACTAATTGTACAATGTCAGCTAAAGTAATGTTTTTATTATTTTAATTTATATAAATTACCTGAAAGGCAGAATTTCGTCCTTAACAATGTTGTTAACAGAAAGTGACCAAACTTTAACTATAATTTTTGTCATTGAATGTACTTTTTGTATGATATAATAATAGCAGTGATATTAAAACTGTGAAGAATACAATACTGAATATACTTTCATAATTAAAATTGTGTATGTCTTTTATGATTTATTTAATTGTACTCCAAAAACGATGTATGTACGGCAAAAACAAACGATGTGAAGCCTGTCTTGATTATTTTTCACGTATGCGCATAATTTCACATAATCCACAAATTTTATTAGACGCATAATCTCTCACAGTAATTCATCTTTCACATAATTGGAAGATTTTCAAGATCAAATATATTTTTTCCTAAGCATTTTACCTCTTAAAGAATTTTCGTGGTAAAAATACGTTTATAGTAAATATTAATTTTATTGACAATCAACAAAACTGACCATTTTAAGTATAGATATGTGTAATTCACTAGCATTTCCCGTTTCTAAACAAAACCATTAAACATTTTTGAATAATTAATATGGAGTCTGAGAAACATAAGAAAGTGAGCGAAAATGTAATTTGAGTAGAGCGCAACGATCGGAGGGTATAATAGGGACAGAGAGAAACTAAAATGTAAGTGGTGTTCATTTGTAATCATTTGCCATTAACACGGGCGTTTCAATTAGAAATTAAAATAAAAATGGCTGTTTGTTATTAAAATGACCGTGCCGCCGTTACAATGCCGAAATCTTGTTGTGTTCCGAAGTGTGACAAAGAATATGCTGTCAGAGTGGAGGTGAAAAACGTTCAATGTTTATGGTATATTCGCAAAGGGTATGTGTTAATACATGTAAACGATATTACCACAAACCACCCTCCGATCATCGCACTCAACGGTGGTCACTTCGAGAAACAGCGTTTCCATCAAAACGCGAGTCACCCCCGCCACTGGAGATTCTAGTTTATACGACCGTGGTAGAATATCGTGATCAAATGGATCATGGTAGAGTATATCCACTTGTGACGTCATTTCAGAATGTCCGAATGGGTTATGTAAAACATTACATTGTTTGCATTGCATTGTGTGTATTATCTTGGTTAAAGCATTGTGTTGACCAGCAAATCAAAAATATCAAGTGAATATTTTTCGAGTTTATTTGGTGGAGTGAAGGTCCGTTATAGTAATAAAGTAAGTGAAATTAACAATTTAGTTCACTACGCTCCCAAAAGTGAGAAATTTTCCACAAGCTTTAGTGATGTTCTATAGTAGTGACTGAGAGCTATCTCTTATCATATTTTAGAGTATCTCATGTGTATTTATTTGATCATGGGATAACTCATAGTTCTACACGTGTTAACAATTAAAAGCTTCCCAGCGGACACGTTCTGTAAATGTTAAATAAAAAAAAGGAACATTTATACATAACATTGTTAAAATCGTATGTCATAACAATTGCAGAACATAAAGGTCACACTGTTCTGTAACGCTGTTACTGTAAGGATACATAATAGTTCTGGAATTCTGTTATGTAACTAATATAGAACAGAGTGATAGAACTTTTATGTCATTAGAATGTCATAGGTATTACAAGAACGGAACATGAAGGTCACATTGTTCTGTAACGCTGTTACTGTAAGGATATGTAACCGTTCTAGAATTATGTGATGTAACTGATATATAACAGAGTGATGTAACTGTTATGTCCCTAGAATGTCACAACCCAGCGAACACTGTTATATAACTGCGATATAACAATTCTGGAACAGTGTTATATGTAACGAAAATATTGTAAGAACAATTAAGGAACAGGGTTACAGAGTAAACATGTTCTATAATAGTAACGTAACACATATGTAACAGTGTTACGATGTAAATTTGTTCTGTTATTGTTCTGTAACAACTATGGAACAGCGTTATTTCTTTCTCTTTCTTTCCAAAAATTGCATGTATGATTTTTTTTCAAGAACTAAATATTTTTCTTGGGTGATCCTAGCAAATTTCGGCAAAATTTCTCATAATTTCTTTTGATCGGGAGAAACTTTTACACACCCTACTAAAAAAATGTCGGGAATCGTCACAAATTGTCAGAAGTTCTTATGATTCCTGATCATTCTGACCATTCCTAACGAGTCTGACTATTTCTGAAGAAATGCTAATTCACAACCTGTCAGGTACGTCAAAACGGACAAAATGTTCAGATTCACCTTCAGTCATTTCATTAATCTGTAAATATTAATAATTAAATATACGTAAAAGTGCAATGTCAGAATAGGGGCGTCATCTGTGTTTTGTCAGGAAAATTTTTTTTTCGGCAAACAAACTATTAGAATCTTCATTTGAAGGATAAATGAAACGATTTGACTAGGCATAACTTTAAAATTATTGTTACTTTTGTTATTACGATGTCTCAAATATGGGTCTGTCCTGACATCGGAATGATCATATTTAACTCACTGTTTAGGTGCTTTTAAACATCCGTACGGCCAGAAACACTGTAAATAATTAATCAAAACCCCTTTGACTAATCACAAAAATAATGTTGGTAAAATCCCTACCCCTTTCCAACTTTGAACGTTCTTATTGTCTATTTCAGACTAGTGTTTCATGGAAAAAATATTTTTATATCAAATTTAAATGTCATTAAATCACAATTAATTGAAATTTCTCAGGGCAAGTGGGCATAAGTCGTTTTCCCCCTGGGTCTTCACTTTCAAGAATTATTTATATTGTGCAATTTTTGTGCTACAACGTTCATATTCATGAAATAATCCTGCAGTAATATGACGGACGCCATGCCCCATGGTATGGGGTACGCTGATCGAAATGCCAGACAAACGAATTAATTAAATATCAAATAATGACTTCGTTAAAAAACGGATTTAATTAATGACATAGGTAACCTGATAATGTGAGCTTCTCACCAAAAAATACAGACATCAAAATCACATTTCAATTATATTTTAAAGGACATTTCATTCAAAGACTGACACCATAACTCACTCTCCCCTACTTGACCTTTTAGGACCAGTGAGGCCAAATTACTTTTTTGTAGAACTTTTTTCATATGTTGTCTTGTTTTTGCAAAAATTGCGAAGTTTAATATTTCAAAAAAATTCTTCCTCCTCTCCAAAACGCTTCAAACAAAACAAAACACTTGAAACAAATTTTTAATAAATTATTGTTTAACGGTGTCACCCGTATTAAAAGTTTATATACGGTTTATATAATCGGTGAAGTATGTGTCGTCTGAAATCCTTTGAAAAACAACATATTTCTTGCGGAAACGATCCTGTGACTTAAGCATGCATATCCTGCCTGACTGGTAATGAATTCGGCCTATTGAATTTTAATAAATAATTGTTATAAGAAATTATTCAATTTTGAATTCCCAAATTTGTATGTTTTTGAAGTTTGTTAAATTCTGAATAGTTCAAATTCCATTTCGGGAACGTCCATTAATTACGTAATGATGATTTTTGAAATTTTAGACCCCCTCCACGCTATTGTAAGGATATATTGATTGTTCCAACTGCAAACGAGATTTTAAAAGATTTCAAGGGCTTACAGATTCTTGAGCTTGATCACATTTTAAACCCCTCTGATTATGTTTCGAGAAAATTTCGACTTTGTATGCAAATGATAAACATGCATCACTAATTTGAAAACATTTTAAGAGATTTTGAAATTGTTCACAAGAAGTCACGGGATTTCAAAGGATTTCAAAAGATACCGAAGTATTTTCACGAATTTTGAAGGATTTCATAGGATTTTAATGGGGTTTCAAAGATTCAATGGGATTTGAAGAGACTTTTATAAGATTTAAAAATATTTCCAAAGATTTTAAAGAATTTTAATGGATTTAGAGAGATTTACCGGAGTTTCGATTATTTAACGTGATTTTAAGAGATTTCAAAACATTCCAACGTATATTCATGGATTTTAGAGGATTTTGTAAGATTTCAACAGATTTAACGGAATTCCACAGGATTTCCGAATATTGTAAAGAATTTTAAAGGATTTCGAGGAATTTTAATGGCCTTGAGATTATATTAAAATTAAGATTGCCACGGATTTTAAAGATTTTAATGAATTTTGAAGGGATTCAAATATTTCAAGGAATCTCTTAATATTTCGAAATATCTGTCGGGATTTCAAGGAATTTAACCAATTTTAAGAGCTTTTATGAGATGTTTAAGGGGTTCTGAATAGTTCAGTTTCTTAAAGAATTTCAAGGGATTTCCAGGGAACTTATTCGTTTTAAAGAGATTTTAAGAGATTATGTACGATATCCATACAATTCATAGGATTTCAAGGAATATTCATATCATTAAAAAAATTTTTAAGGGATTTACAAAATTTTCAAAAGAATTCACGGGATTTCAAAGGATTTTAAAAGTATTTTCACGTATTTTGAATAATTTCGGGAACTTTTAATGAGATTTCGAAGATTTAAAGGGATTTGAATAGATTTTATAAGATCTCACGGGATTTCAATAGATTTTCAAAGCTTTTAAAGGAATTTAAGAGATTTAAAGGGGGTTCGATGATTTCATGGTATTTCAAGTAATCGAACAGATTTCACGGAATTTTAAAGAATTTTAATGGATTTCCACAGTTTCTAAAGGATTTCAAGGGCTTTCCAGGGAGCTCAATTGTTTAAAAGGAATTTTAAGAGATTATGTACGAAATCCTTAGAATTCATAGAATGTTCAGGAATATTCATACGATTTGAAAAATGTTGAGGGATTTACAAAATACAAAAGGATTTGTAAGATTTTTCGGACCCCACACCCCAAAAAAAGCATTAAGTAATTAATGGACGCTCCCTTTCGTAGATTTGAAATTTCAAAATCATCGCATTTGATATGTTCAATTTTGTACGTTATGTATGTAAAATTATTTATTTTCGAACGCTTAATTGGAACACGTTTTTTTTTAAATTATTAGATTTGAAAATATATAGTTTTTAATGCTTCATTTTAAAACTGTACAATTAAAAATATTCAATTTTTGAATTTAAAAAACGTTTCAAAGTTAGATTTTGGATGGTGCCATTCAAACTCTTCCATTTTTCAAGTTTCAATTTTGTAATCTTAATAAATTTCAAATACATTAATAAAAAATGAAGTCAAGAAGACTTGAATTTGAGTCTAGATAGAAACGTCTACAAAACTTTTAAATTATAAAATACAATTACTAATTTTAGTTAAGCCTACAGTGAAAGCATCTTACTCCATCGATTTTTTAGCTGACCTAAAATTAAGGGACGCAGCCGTGAAGGTTATTGATAAATTCATTTACCCTCAATACGATTGGCGTTGAGCTTTCTGAAAAGTTTTCTCTTAAATATCAGATTAAATTCTAATTAATGAATGTTGTATTTATTGTCGTTTCATCATTTGCCTATCTATTTTAGCATTCAAGACAGAATTTCAGATCGATTTCATCTTCAGTATGGTTCAGATATTTACGATGGTAATACTTACGTTAGGAAGTAAGTGAGAAAGCCACTGGAGCGAGGAGATTCTCATCGTACCTCGTCGCATAAACGATTAAAATGCAAATTTTTCCTTTGTGCAAGCGTACGATGCGCTTGACCGATCTCCAATTTACTCTTTCGTGTATTTGTGGCACCACCACCTAGATCACATTATACCCAGTAAGTCTCAACATATAACAGTATTTATATAAAGCAAAGAAGTTCGTTTTATAATTTGACATTCATATTAATAATAAATTCTTAATACACGAATAATAATTAAGCAAATACAAATTTATTAATAATGTTTTTATAACTGCACTGTAAAAAATTTCTGTTGGAACTTTTCATTAAATGTATTGGAACATTGAAAGTTTATTTCCGAGACGTACAGGTAGCGTTCTAATACATGATATTGTAGTTTTCAAATCCTGGTATTGTCATATTGCCGTACATGTATCGAAATATTGCCACACATGTAATGGAATGTTGCCTTCATGGAGCAATTTGAAGTAATTCAAAAGCCAATCAGGTTGTCAACAACTGAGTGCGAGATTTTCGAGAAATTTTGCTACACTACTTTTTTTTTAGAAAGATTAGCGTTCAATATTTTCAAATTTTAAAAATATTTGAAATAGTAGAAAATTGCAAATAAATTACGATTAAAGGGGATGGGGGTCATTTTTTATCAATTTTGTAAAAGTTTACTGAGAAACATCGAAAAGTGTCTTTCAGATCCATTTGATGGTATTGAGGAACAGATTTGATCAGAAATAATAACCGATTAGAGTAAAATGTCAGGACGGATTATAGAGTAAGCGGAGACAATCGAAATTGAAAAAGCGGGGAATTAAGAGAAATACATACAACCCACAGAATGAAGTAAACCAACCCCCCGGCCAGTATGGGCAACTGTCCATTCCCAGTCGGTAATCCTGACACTGTTTCCGGACGAAGGGTGGGTCCACCTAGGACGCTTTCCCCTTTCCGATAATCCGATTCCGTTCTCCCAGCCATTCGATTCCAATAACATAATAACTCTTGAATTCATCCCTCACGCCAGTCCATTCGACGGCTCGACCCTTTTCCCGATTCAGGAACTAGAAATAATTAGGAAGCATTCGAATTGCTCCGATGAAAAGGACGCCGGGGAACGAGAAATGTAACACTGTCGGAAAATTTAAACTTCTATATCCGCAAGCACTTCGGAAGATAAATGCGAAAACTTATTCAATTCAGTGAAATTCACCCTCAGAATACCTCACTTTCGAATAACAAGAAAATTATGTCAGAATAAGTCCCAAATAGTATATTGCAATACGAGAGGCTAAAGAAACGGTTTGCTCACTGCGAGTGTGAAGGCTTAGCACGAACTCGAAGGCAAGTGCTGTGTGCCTTTACACGAGCAGGGAGCACCTGCCTGTGAGGCCTCGTGTATCGAAAAATATTTTTCTTTACACTCAAATGCAAACCCCTCGATTAGCCACCGTTTACAGACATTGAGAACAGGCTCTCCATGGTTACACAAAAATCTTGCTCACTATGTGAACAACGTTCTGGGTGAAGTTGGGTTAGTTATTTGTTATTGTAGTACGTTCGATGTCCGCAAACGGTAGAACATTTCAGGGTTCATTCACAGTGAGCAAACCGCTCATTTGGCCTCTCGTATCACAATATACTATTTCTTTACAAATTACAATGCAAAACCTGAGATTGCCTACCGTTTAGACATCAAATGTAACCTCACTGACCCAGCACGATGTTACTATAGTAACCCTTAACGACACTAGATGGCAATAGTAGTAATAGTGATAAGAAAAATGTTTTAGTAACCATGGAGAGCATTTTGCTCACTGGTAAAAGCATTTTGCTCACCGATGTTGGGGATTGTGCTCATCGCCTTCGCGCACGATGCGGAATCGACCATTTTCGATGTCTGTTAACGGTGGCTAAAAGAAGGTTTTGCACGTATGTGTAAAGAAAAATATTGTCCTTCTCTAAACAATAGGTATGTCACGAAAATCTCGAAAGTATTGTTGTTGCTTTTCCACATAGCTGCCCAGTGGGAAAAAAAGAATTAGAGTTTTTTTAAATACTCATGAAGGATCGTATTTTGATGGAGCACTGCAGGTTGAAGAAAACAATGTTTTTAATTTATTATTTGAATTGAAAAATGTAATTGGTTACATTTGCGCTATCTACTTAGCCCCATTCATTAATATTTCATCCAAAAGATATAGAATTAGTAAATATACTGTTATTGAATAGAAAATTAAATTGCAGATTTAATTCCTTGATTTCACTTGATCCTACATTTTTCTGTTAAAACGGTAAGAAAGCAATTTTTTAGTAGTTTGAAAGGGTTATACAAAATATTAATTGCAACTATAATTATCCTCTGAGCACTATGCAGCAATGAAAAAATCCATGTAAATTGTAAATTGCGATTAAATTTGGAAAAAGGAGAAAAATCATGTTTTCATTTGATTAAATGATATTTTTCTTATAGCTCACGATTTTTTTATGGATGGGAAGGTTTCTAATAATTAATACTTGTACCTATAATTATCCTCCGAAGGCAACTTAGTAATGCAAAATTTCGTACAACGTAAATTGTCATTCAATTTAAATAAATTACATAAAATCACGATTTTGTACTATTTATTACTGATTTTTGCACATATTTTAGTTTAATATAGTTAAAAAATGTTTCTAAATTATTGTACTTTTAATGTGCAGTCAGTATTTGTTACTGTTAAGAATTATTTCTACTACTATTTGTAAGTAGGGGGGGGGGGGTTAACGGTTTGGTATATATACTCCCTATTCTGGCTATTTTTAACTATTTCAGTAAAAATAATAATACTAATATTCATTATTTCAAAACGATGGATGAGAGGACGTGAAAAATCCTATCGAAACTGTAATAGACAACATTAGTTTTTTGTATTGAAAAGGTTAAAGATATCCAAAGCAGGTAGTGTCTCCATACAAAAGTAAAACATTGCACTGAATCTCCCTCTTGGAATATTTATCCAAGTGGAAAATATTTTCCACAAAAACGATCTTCCAATAGGCCAACACTTCGCCAATGATTCAATACAATCCAAGAACTTTCACTTTTTTAGTCCTTTATAACAATAACACCTACTGATTCCATATAAAAAGTACAACGTTTAGAAATATTTTTTAATTATATTAAACTAAAATATGTACAAAAAGCAGATCTTAATAGTCAAAAATCATCATTAAAAAAAAATTATTTACATTTAATGACAATTTGCGGTGTATAAACATTTTTTATTGCTGCGTAGCTTTTGGAGGATATTTGTTGATTTAGTTACAAACTCTTAGAACCCTTTTCATCAATAAATGAAATCGTTGCCAATAAGAAAAATATATCATTTAATCAAGTAAAAACATGATTTTTCTCATTTTTTCAAATTTAATGAAAATTTACGATGTATAAGGATTTTTTTATTGCTGGATAGTTCTTGGAGGATCATTATCGTTGTAAATACTAATTTCTGCAGCCCTTTTCATCCATTAAAAAATTGAATTCGTACCGAAATAACAAAAAATTTGCTATTATTCGTTGTTTTGAACTTCATAGTGGATGCGCTAACATAAGATATATATTTTTTTTATCTGAAACTTTTTGTAGGAAATCCAGGTACCTAACTACCACTTTTGTACCCCTTCCGAATTTGAAAGAAAAGTAGAATATAATTACACAAAAAAATATTCAAAAATAAAAATAAACCTCATTCATAGCTGCAATCTTGACGTTATAAGTTTTCATAGCAAAATATAACCAATGGCAGTGATAGTCTAATGAGTGAATTTTTTTTATCAAAATTGTTTAAAACAATGAAAAATATTATTGTATGGGAGTGAATAGAGCAGAAGCTCTATTCTTCACATGAAAATAAATTATTCCACGGAAAAGAACAATTTTCTATGTATATAAATTCTAATTAACCTTAATTTAACAATACGCCAATTTAACAATTTTTAACAATTTAAAAAAAATTGTTCATAAAAATGACAAATCTTATTGGATGGGAGTAAATTATGCACAAGCTTTATTCTTTATATGAAAATAAATCATTCCGCAGAAAAGAACAATTTTCTATGCATATAAATGCCAATTAATGATAATTTAACAATCAATACAAATTTTTTATAAAAAAGAAAAATGTTGTTAAATCTCAGTCTATTCTCTACAAATTGTGTTCTTTGAATGAAAAGAAATGATTCCACAGAAAAGAAAATTTGTCCATGCATGGAAATGCCTAATAAGTGAATTTCTTTATAAAACTTATTTAAACCATTGAATATTATTATTGTTCGGTGCTCTTTCGCAATCAAGCATTATTATTACAGATTTTACAATAATAACACAATATATATAAGTAATGCATTCAAATTTCGCAAATGCAGCAGATAACAGTTATATTCATTATTTGTTAATATCAATTAAACAAATCCAGGAATTCAATCCACAATATAAATTACTACTCAATGAAATTGTATTTATTAATTATATATATATATATGTATATTTTTTTCTAGAAATATCAATAAATGGGCATACCGCAAATATAACCAACTGCTTATTTCAAGTTAAATAACAAATTATCAATACCATTTTTTCCAAAAACGTGCAGTACTCCATTAAACTATTAAAGTACGATCATTTATAAGTATTTAAAAAAAAGCTCTGATCCGTTGAGATTAGAGGAGTCTGATAATTTTGGTTTCGAAAAAATCCCGTTTTCCCCCATTGTGTGCCAATAGACTAATTTGAAAAATTTAAATTTAAATAATTATTTTCGAAAATCAAAAAACCGCTCAGAATAATTTTTTATATTTCTATCCAAAATTCGAACTCCATTTTTACTTTTTGATCCTTTAATATGAAAAATTTCACTTTAAATAGACACTTTAGACTGGTTTCACATATTACCGAGATGAATATCTCTTGGAGAGATAAACATTGTAATCTGACATTTGCAGTATTTTAAAATCAGTCCTTCATCTAATCATCCTGTAAATTTTGCGTTGGTCCTGGGATATTTTTAGTATCCCAAAACAAGGATTTTGAAAATTTCTAAAAAAAATTGCTATTTTGTGGTTTGAAAATTTGGTACGACTAAGTTAAAGTTGACTTTCGTTATTCGCCAGTCCTAAACTTGAATTCTAAGTATTTTTTAAATTCAATTTTGTTTATAAAAAATGTCAATAATTGAAAATGTATTGAATAAAGTGTTTAATTAATGAGTTCTGAAAATTCAGTGACTTAGAAAACCAAAACATTTATAAGCGTTCGTTATTTTGAAATATTTGAAGCTTGGAAATGCTGAACTCTTTAAACAATATATTCAAACTAATTGCAACATTCATTGTACAAAATAAACAATGTTACTGACACATATAAATAAAGTTATCGCATAGAAGAAAAAGATTCAAATTTTTTAAGTAATATACGGAATTGATTTTGGGCGGAGTAGATTTATACAATTTAATTAAAATGTACGTAAAAATTACAGGGTGATCAGGCCAAGAACGGATTTAAATAACCCTGTAAATCATAGATTTTTCCATTTTTCGTCCTAAGAGGTGTTCAATATTTGTCTTGAAAAATATGGAAATTGGTAAAGGAGCTCAATCTTGTAATAGAACAAGCTAAAATTAATCGTTTTTGGTAAGCTTTGGGTATTAAAAATAATTATTTCAATTGAAATGCAAAAAATATAGAAAAATGGTCCTTGGCTTTCAAACTAAACTTAAAATCATGGCCTGAGACGTGTTTTAAAAATGTCAATTTTTGTTGTAAAAAAATATATGGATTTTTACATTCTCCTCATAATGAGAAGGTGTTGTTTTTATGTGGAATCTGAATATCGCGCATTTCTTTAAATCTCCACGTTTCGAGACCCCCTAACTCCGCAAAAACAGGTTTTACGATGGTCTGTCTGTCGTCGTTCTCGTTGTCATCGTTGTATGTATACCGAGTAACTTTTGAAAGACTAATCGGATTAGGTTGCAATTTGGCATGCATTTTTATGGACCAAAAAGAAAGATCGGGTTCGTTCCCCAGCTATTTTGGATGAAAATTCAAAATGTTACAGCATTTTCATAATGTTTGAGAACATTTTATTTCAAGATTTAAAAATTCTGTGTGCGACTATTTGTAGCACTCAGAAGCTCAAACAATTTATCCTTATGACTTTTTTCGGTAAAAAAAAGTTATCAGAGTTATAGCATTTTCAAAATCGAAAAAAAACAAACGAAAATGAACATTTCAAGTCAAACAACGCACGATATGAAAAACAGTCAAGAGAAGAGAAACGTTGCTTCATAAAGGCCTTACAAGATTATCATAACAAATTTATACGAAAAAACCTGCCTGCTGCCCGGACGCATTCTCATCGCGCGCTGCGAGCGCGGCTCGTACGTTTGAGCGCGCCTAGGACGCGCGACCGTTGGTTCTCGCGCTTCGGGCTCGATAACATATTTTTCTCGCGCTATTTCCCCCAAATTTGTAGACAGACCTTTTAAAATTAAAGGTCAAAGTATCGACAACTGTAACTTGGTGATTGTGAATTCTCTTTTATTAAAACTCCTTTGGCTTTAACGAACACATTCTCATCACGTATCTTGTGCTTCGCACTCGAGTTTGTCCAAAATATGAGCTTTTCTCTGTTCAACACTTATATTAAATGTATATTACATTCATTTATGTAACTCGGTCTGCGACTGCTTATTCAGATATTGCAATATAAAGTACGAAATTTTCTTTATCATGATTACTTTAATATTTGTTTCTTATTTTGCATTAAATGTTATTCTCAACTACCCTGAAAAAATGTACCATTTCAATAAATTTATATCATTACATTTCATAGTGTAGATATAATTTAGGCGAAAAGTGTTGTTAGATCAAATGTTATTGTAGCTTGTGTCCTTTTTCCAAAAAGTTCATTTATTCATTTTTAATCTTTTTTTTTTACGATTGAAAGAAAATCTACTTGTTATATTTTAGAATGATTAATAACCAATTTGTAGATCCTTCTTAGGTGAACAACTTTTGTCTATTAATTTTTTTTCGTACCTTGTGTCGTTTTCCAGAAAATTTAATTTTTTCATCTTTAATTTTTTTTTTTTACGATTAAAAAAAAACTACGCGTCCTATCAAAAAATTATTGATGACAAAGTTGTAGCTCTTTTTGGATAGGCAACTTTTGTCAATTCATTTTTTCATAGTTTGTGTCGTTTGTCCAAAAATCAAAATTTTTATTTTACAATGTTGTTTTTTACGAATAAAATAAAAACCAAGCATCCTATCAAAAAATAATTAAGTACAAGTTTGTAGCTCTTTTTTGGGTGAACAACTTTTGTCTTATTATTTTTTTTCGTAGCTTGTGTCCTTTGTCCAAAATTTTTTTTTGTCTAATGCTGTTTTTTACGAAATTAAACAAAAACTGCGCGTCCTATCAAAAAGTGACCATTAACAAATTTGTAGATCTTTTTTAAATGCACATTTTTTAGTCTGTGTATCTTTTTTCGTGTCTTGTGTAATCTAACCGAAAAACAGAATTTTTTATTTTTTATTATTTTTTTGTGCGATCAAAATTTCATTTTTCGATTTTTCAAGAAAATTAAAAAAGTTATTATGACAATCTTGTAGGATGTTCAGAAAGCAACATTTTTCTCCTTTTGACTTTTTCCATATGGTACGTTTTTTAGCTTTAAATTTTCATTTTCGTGTGTTTTTTTTTAATCTTGTAAATGCTGTAACCCTGGTAATTTGTTTTTTATCGAAAAAAGTCATTAGGATAAGTTGTTCGCCTTTATGAATACTATGAAGAACCGCACATACAATTTTCAAATGATAAAAAGATGGTCTCAAAAATTTTGAAAATGCTTTCACTTTTTGAATTTTTATCCAAAATGGCTAGCTAACGAACTTTACCTTCGTTTTAGGTCATCAAAAGAGTATACCAAAGGCCAATACAATCTGTCAATTCTTTCGAAAGTATCGTGCTCACAGATAGACAGACATACATACAGACATACATACATACAAACATACAGGCAGACACAATCGTGAAAACCTGTTTTTCGGGTTCCGGGGGTTTCAAAACGTGGACATTTGACGAAAACGGAGGGGGTCAAATTTTACACAAATCTAATGCCTTCTCTGATGAGAATGTGAAAAGATGAGAAGACAAAAATTGTGCACCGAAAAAATATCTACCAATTTTGCTTCAATCACCATTTGATAAGACGCGTAGTTCTCGTTTTATTCGTAAATACAAAATTAGAAATAAAAAGAATTAAATTTTCGGACAAACGACACCAGCTACGAAAAAAAATAATTGGACAAAAGTTATTTATCCAAATAAGAGGTACAAATTTTTTATTTATCAGTTTTTTACAGTATACGTAGTTTTTGTTTTAATCGTGAAAAATAACAAAGAAAACAAAAAATTAAATTTTTGGAAAAACGACTCAAGGTACAAAAGAAATTGACAAGAGTTGTACACTCAGAAAGGATCTAAAAATTTGTTGTCAATCATTTTTTGATGGAACTCGTAGGTTTGGTTTTAATCGTAAAAAATAAAATTAAAAATAAAAAAATTAAATTTTTGGACAAACGTCACAAGCTATGAAAAAAATGAATAGACAAAAGTTGTTCACCCAGAAATCATTTACAAATTCGTTATTTATAATTTTTAGAAAACACGAGTAGATTTTCTTTTAATCGTAAAAAATAAGATTAAAAAAAAATTTAATTTTTTGGAGACTGCATAAGCTATAATAACATTTTATTTACCTTGAAAATGTATCACATTTTGTTAATGAGAAAAGTAACCTGCTAATTTTAAAGAATTGTATGCAAATTAAAAAAGTTATGTCACTCATATATCGAATTTACTGGAATTTTCTTTCTATAATTAGAGGAATTACAGCTGTAAATCATATACAACGTTCTCAAATCATATAAGATTTTCTGTAAAATCAATAAAAAATGTATCCTCTCACTTTCCTGGAAACTGAACTGCGTTTTTCAGGTTTTATCTATGATTCGTGCAGCAAACGAAAGGTCCTGCGCTCAAATCCCAGCAGAGTTGAAAGGCGTTCCTTTTTTCACAGAACATTTTATTTCGATTTTTTTCTCTATAAGAGGTTATTACTCGTAGTACGCGCATCAAAAGTCCTGAATGAGCTCATTTTAAAGGAGGAATTCTGTACTTTTCAATAAAATAAAAAATGTCATCTTTTAATTTTTTAAATTATTTTATAATAAATTACATATTAGGGTGGAATGAAAATGCTGATATTGATAAAATTATTACTATTCGTTAACGAAAACCGCCATTTTTGTTAATTCATAGTCAATTAGAAGTTGAACGTGATAAAAAAAAGTTTTGAAAATTAAGAAATACATAAGCATCATCACACTGTGTTACAGTGAAAAAATATTTTCAAGAGACATAGTAGACATTGTAGTTCTAGTGGAACTAAAAAAGTGTCATATGCGAAATTTCCGATACATCCCAAAAATATGATTTTATGGTAAAAAAATCATTTTTTGGTGGTGCATGTATATAATAATTCATAACCCCGCCATTTTTCATTCGTTTGGAAGCAGGAAAGCACACCTTTGTAATCAGTGATTGTTCATTTTATCACGGTGGCAAATCACGCAGCTACAACCGAAAATATTTTGAAGCTTCTCATTTTTCCCCGATTTTTCAACTTCAACAACAATTTAATGACATTTTTTTAAATTCAATAATTTGATGCTGATAAACTCATGTAAAAACGAGAAACATTGAAATATTTTCGATTGTAGCTTCGTGATTTTTTACCGTGATGAAATTAACAATCCGTGATTAAAAACGTGTATTTTTCTACTTTCAAACGAAAAAAATTGAAAATTGGATAAAAAATGGCGGGGTTATGAATGAAAAAAACGGGGTTTGACTATAAAATCAGATTTTGTGGATGTATAAGAAATTTCTCAAATGGCACTTTTTTTTAGTTCCGCTAGACCTACAATTTCTACTATGCCTCGTGAAAAGTATATTAAGTTTTTTTTATAACACATTATTATTTATTAAAACGACTCCAATATCTAACTTATGTATTTAAATCATTATTCTTATATTTCTTTTTCGATTTATCTCTACAAACACGACTTAGCCATTCCACGATGTAAAACGACTCTGTAAGATCCAAACTTTGCTTCTTGATATTTATTATTTGCACAAAGATTTGTCATTTGTGCTTCTACTGTGGATCTTTGCTTTTTTACGTTTTCTTGATTGAAATATACGAAGTTCTCTGAACGATTTCAAACCTCGAATCTGGAAAAGTCGCTCTCGGGTGGTGATCGAGTTTCAAGTGGAGAGAAATAGTTTGGATTTCGTATATTGAATCGAATTTTTTAAGATGAGAATTCCTTCGTATAAACCTTTTATTAAACCGTTTAAATAAATAAATAAATTCGATAAATTTAATAAATCTTGAAAAATTTAGTAAAAGTATGAGAAATAAAAGGTAATAAAATGAAAATTTTAGTTAAAACTTGAGTTTAAAAATAGAGAATAATTTTATATGTGTTACGAGGTCTTTTCTGCTTTAGCGAGCTAAAGACGCTTCCGTTTGCTGATAAGGTAGACGACGACAGGAACCAGAAATGGGTGCTGACCATTACGCGTTACAAATCGATGCGATTATATCGCTTCTACATCACCGGAAATCCGGAAGCGTGCACTGCACCACTTCGACAATCGATCGACTCTCCTAGCAGCTTAGATTTTGAAATGCACCCAGTTATTATTTTGCTGTATGCAAATCAAGAAGAAACAAAAAGAGAAAAGGCTTTTGCAGATTAGGGACCGTACTTGAATTACGTACCAGTTAAGGGGGAGAGCTTTTGTCACGGTTTTAACGGTAGGAGGGGTCCTTCATTCATGTACGTAATTTTTGGAAATTCGCAAATGAAACAAAGAACTTGCAGTTATTGTACAGAAATTTAATATGAATTCAAGTTTGCACGCCAAAGAAACCTGGTGAGTGAAAAACGAACCTAGCCAACAAAAATTTAAAAAAAGTCAGAGAATTTTATTCAGAGATGCACGCCAAGACGAGAAGTTCTCGGATCTCGCCTAATATTGCCCGTATTCGAGATATTTTTGTTGTCGAGAACTTTTGGTTTTCAATTGTTTAATCTTATCCCGTACCAACTTGAATATGCAGGCAAAATCGGACAAGATTCTCGATAATGTTACATTTTGAGTTTGTCATTTCCCGTAAATCTAAAAAATAAGGTGGCAGAATTTGAACATTATCGAAGTGGAATCACGACGAATAAGAAGGCCAAAAAGAACCATTGTCAATTTTGAACTCCTCAAAGTAATGATTTGATAATAAATCATGTAATTAAGTATAATAATTTTACAAAATCCAACCCGTTCATTGATAAAACCTTAGGTTAGAAAATTTTGAACAAATTTAGAACTCAAAAGGGTGGAAAATATAAAGGAAATAGTCAAATTTCTCATAACCACTAAAACAAGAAAAAATATATAAAATTTTTTTAGACAGAAATGAAATTCATTTTAGTAACAAAATTATTTATAGCACAATAAAGCAAATTAAAATATATGGTAAATGTCCAAGTAATCGTGACGATCCCAATAACCGTGAAACTTAGTTATGATTTGAATATATTGTTAAAAAATATGTTAAACGTAATATTTAATAATAAAAACAATTTATTTTTAGCATTTTATAGTTACGAATAACATTTCAATTCATTGAAATTAAATAAAAAGCAAGAAAATTGGCGTCACGATTATATTCGAATACATTTTTTTAGATTTTCTGTGCTAAGAATCTTAATTTTGTTTATAATTTTCTAACCGAATGGTGTTATAAATGAAGTGATCCGTTTTTGTAAAATTATGTTACTTCAGTTGATATTACATTATTATTTTGATGACAACGTAGCTTCCAATGGTCTTCTTTGGCGTTCTTGTTTCTCTTCACGTGATTACTTCCATATTTTCCAAATTTTGATGCATTATTTTTATATTTACGCGAGATGTCAAATTTTTAATTTTATCGAGAATCTTACCCGATCTTGCTCGTTTCCGAGATTCTCGACCAAACTCACGAGATACGGGACAACTTCTCGCTGTCGTCAATCAATATCTAATTTTATTGGTCAGGGAAAAGCCAGGGATTTAGAAAGAAAATATTGCAAAAGTCAGGGAATTTCTACCTGCTTTAAATATCTTTCAAGCAGAACAAATTTGAAAATTTGAAATGTTACAATTTCAATTTGAAATTGTTTTATTTCGTTTATAAAAGATTCTAGATTAAAAATGTTACAAGTTTAAGATTCTGGTCTTTGAATATTAATGGCTAGGGAAAACCCTGATATAATGTTCTTGTTAGTAATTTATTTGCTTTGTATTTATATATATATTTTTTTCCAGTTTTGTTTGAAAACTCGTATTTTTGGGTTGAAAACTCAACAATTTTCGCAGAAAACATATTTTTTAATTAAAATTCATATGTTGGTGTTTAAAAGTCAACTGAAATCTGTTTTTGATGGAAATTCAACTATTTTTTCCAAAAGTTTTCTTCTTAATTTAAAAATTCATCTGTTCTAGCAGAAAATGCATCTTTCTTGGATAAAAATGCAATTTTTTGGTTTAAAATTCAACAATTTTGTTAAAAAGTTATCCTTTTTGGTTGAAATTTTAACTGTTTTGTTAAAAAATCAACTATTTCGTAGAAAACTTACTTTTTGTTTTAAATTTATATTATGGTGTTGAACAGTCAACTGAAATATTTTTTGGACGAAAATTCAACTATTTTTTTTTAATTTGCCTTTCAATTAAAAATATTCATCTATTTTAGTATAAATTGCATCTTTCATGGATAAAAATGCAATTTTTTTATTGAAAATTCAACTGTTCTGTTGAAAATTTAACTATTTCGTACAAAATTTACTTGTTTAAAATTCATATTTTGGTGTTGAAAAGTCAACTGAAATCTTTTTTGGATGAAAATTAAACTATTTTTTTTTTAATTTGCCTTTCAATTTAAAAATTCATCTATTTTAGTATAAATTGCACCTTTCATGGATAAAAATGCAACTGTTTGGTTTAAAATTCAACAATTTTGCCAAGAAGTCGTCCTTTTTGGTTGAAAATTTAACTGTTTGGTTGAAAATGTAATTGTTTTGTTGGAAATTCAACTATTTTGTAAAAAATTAATTTTTAAATAGATTTAATGCTTTGACGATAATTCATTGTAATAAATTTAAAATTTAAAGCTTTTGCGGGTTTCAGTCCTGTGCAAAACTACGAATCTTGCCCATGTTTCGTGAACATTGCAGTTCACTTCTTCAGGACTGACATGCAAGTAATTAATTTTTTGTTTAAAATTAATATTTTGGTGTTGAAAAGTCAACTGAAATCTTTTTTGGATGAAAATTCAACTATTTTTGTGAAATTTTGTCTTTTTAATTTAAAAATTCATCTAGTTTAGTAGAAATTGCATCTTTCTTGGATAAAAATGTAACTGTTTTTGTCAAAATTCAACAATTTTGTTAAAAAGTCATCGTTCTTCGTTGAAAATTAAACGTTTTTGTTGAGAATTCGTCTTCATGGGTTGAAAATTCAAGTATCTTCCTAGAAAATTTACTTCTTGTTTAAAACTCATATTATAATGTTGAAAAGTCGAAATAAAATCTTTTTCGGATGAAAATTCAAATTTTTGTTGTTGAAAACTTGCGCATAGTGTGCCGTAAAACACTAATGGATAAAGTGAGTAATGAGATAATCCTCAAAGAATGTGGTGTAGAGAAAATACTAGTTGACATGTGTGAAAGAAATTCATTAAGATGGTTTGGGCATGTTGAGAGCATGAAAGATGATCGACTAACGAAACAAGTGTATCAAGGTAAAGTAAATGGCAGCGTTCCCAGAATCAGACCGCAGAAAGAATGGTTAGAATGTGTGAATGAGACCCTAATTCGAAGAAACATAAGAAGCCATAAAAAAAGAAGAGTTTGACAGGAAATTGTGGTGACAAATAGTTCATAAGAAATGCATGAGGAAGAGTGTCAGTGGAGTGAATGACGCCCGAAACAAAAGGCTTTGGATACTAATGGGCCCACGTGGGGTGCTATACATGATGACTTCGTGAGGCTCTTCACCTGGAGTGATCGCTAGAGAGATTGATCAGCGACCTGGGTCGGAGCAGTGTTGCGAAACGAACGTGTCATTTAAATAAACAATACGAGAATTCTAGATCAATCTAAAAATCTACACCCCCTCCCCCACATTACTCCCTTTCTCACCGAGTGAGTCACGCATACCCCGAAAGGGATATGGCCTAATGGTATAATAATAATAATAATACTATAATATAATGTCTATTATTATATTTTTGGTTCAAAATTCATCTCGTTTAATTAAAAATTCAATTATATTGTTGAAAATGCAACTATTTAGTTGAAAATGTATCTTTTTTAGTGGAAAATTAATATATTTTGTTGAAAATTCATCTTTTTTGGAGAAAAATTAATCTTCATAGTTAATAATTTACCTTTTTGGTTAGTAATTCAACTATTTAGTTCAATGTTGAACTCTTTTGTTCAAAATTAATTTTTATTTGTAGATTCATAATTTAAGTTTAAAATTCATCACTTTGATTGGAAATTTAGCTATTTTTTCGCAAATTCGTATTTCTTTGTTGAATTAAACTGTTCCCTTCTAGAAATAATTAATTGAAAACAATTCAGAACGATAGAAAGAAATTTGAATTGTTTCTAATCGTGTTTCTTAATCGTGTGTGCACGATTGGGAACGATTGAGTGTTGCAAAGTTTCAATCGTTCCCAATCGTTCCCAATCGGGCCAATCGGTAGTCGGATTTTGAGTTTATGAAGCGGCAATCTGATGGCAGCACTTTCGTCTCGCGGGAATAATTTGAAAACGTTTATTTACTTTTTTCGACGCAACACATTTTAAGCAATATGTTCATTAAAAAAATTAAGTAAATGTTTCGTAATAATTTTCGCGAGCTGAGAGTGCTAGGCCGTATTAGGTCAGAACATAATTTTGTTAATTTTCAATTTTTAATAAGTACAACTTTTAGGCTAAAAAATTCTTTCATCCCTAGAAAGTATTTGTTATTCATAGAGGAATAACCCTTGAAATTGATAAAACAAAAATAAATTTGTTTTAACAAGTTATAACGCCTAGAATAAGAAAATTTGTAATTTCCTTACAATTAATGGTCTGAGATGGCCCCTAAAATTTTTTTCCTCTGGTATAATGTGCACAGGATTTCTTCCACCTTATAAAAAGAATATTCTCCAAAAGTAATCAATTAAAAATATTCAAACAGGGTAGTGACAGAAAAAAATCTTGAATGTCGAAATACCCCAAAAAATGAAAATTTTTGATTGATTAAAGATTCCTATAGTAATTTAAAATGTATTATTACCTATCACTCATATGAAAAAGATGTCAGCTAGACAATTCAGGTCGATTTCAGTGCAATTCTGCATTTTTTATAAGTTTTTAAAATCAATTTTCTTACCTACTTCATTGAGTTTTTAATTCCGGAAAATAAGACTATAAAAAATGTGTCTTTTTTGTGTATTTCGAAAGTCAAGATTTTTTTTTATCTGAAATCGGATTCGGAAATTATTTTCTTCTCTTCCCATCGACTTCCTTCTAGCCACTTGTTATAGTAGTACATTGTTCCGAATTTCGAAAACCATCAATCTATATCACTTTATGATCTTAAAAACACTTAAAAACTGTCAAGAAAGATATAAAAAATGCACAACACACCGCGAGAACGCGAAGAAAAATTTGTTCTATTTTAGGTTATTTTTCGTAAAAGAAAACAAACGCCGGTCGCCGCCTAAA